>CAIGRP010044866.1:0-32313 GCA_903798385.1 Fraxinus cuspidata
AACAAAAACGTAAGTGACGGCAGTAGACATCAAAATGCCGAGGAATCATACTAAAATTTTCTAATTTCCAACTATTATACAATTGAATTAAAATATTTACAATGTGTGAGTCAATGGACTTAGATAAAGCTGCGGTCCTTGACACCTGGTTCGAATCAAGTTTTGAAAGATTACAATTTATTCATTGAACTTACAACTCTTCTTCTTTTGTCCCTTTTTTAGTCGGCTTTCACTTCTTTTCTTCATTGACCTTCCAACATCATATTTATCCTACAACATTGATATTCAGCCAAATAACATGTATATTCATCAAATTGACTTTCAAATATATAATTTAAATAGTCTATTTTAAAGTGTAGAAATCGTACTTATCATTATGTTAATTGAAAACTAGGTTACATACTTAGTTCTCGCGAAATTGATACTTGGATTCACATTAGGTTAAATTTTTACTTAAATTATATTAGATAATAAAAATTATAGAATTTCCAAGAAAAAATTATATCATATTTTTGGTGTGAGCGAAAAAAATCTTGATATTTTCTTGTTCTGTCCATTCTAGAATTTATTTATTTACTTTAGTTAAAGAAGGTTCCAACATGACGGTGTAGTCCTAATTTTGGAGAATACTATAGAAGGCTAAAAGGATTTAAGCGTCAAGATTCTTGAAACCATAAGTTGGTATGTCGTGATTCAAAGTCCGTAAGTTTGTGATTCAGATCGAATCAAGATTTGATTATCGAATTTGAATAACTTCTTAATCTAAATTTCTAGATTATAAAATACATGTGAACATGTAGAAACAATATTGAATTCTAGTGATATTTTTTTGTATAGCCGGATAATTCATCTTCCGTATTCCTACATCTGGTAAAATCTAATTCTCCGCACGTTCATGATATATGATTTAAACTCGACTCATGGTCCATTAAATACACTCCATGTGTGTTAGTGTCATCGATGATTAGTTTTTCATTTAATTCTTGTTTTAGCTTTGGACCACAAATAATTGTTAATTTGTTACTTATGAAATGTTTAATATGTTTTATATATCATGACATATAGATTTATATGTAACTTCGTTCGTGTAACTAAGAACGGGAAACATATAGCCATGTTAACGAGTCGAGCCGAGTCGAGCCACGAGCCGAAACTCAAAGCTCAGGCTCAGCTCGAGCAATACAGGTCCGAGCTTTTTTGGGCCCGAGCCTAGCCGAGCAACGGATCGGCCAAAAAAATGAGGCTCTACCCGAGCTTTCGGCTCAAGCCAAGCCGGTTCGTGTTTTTTTTTTTAAATTCGTTATAAATCTATAATTTTTTATAATGTATTTAAAATTTATGCAATTTATACGTGTTATCAATAATAACTAAATATTAATATATATAAAAAAATACATTTAAACTTAAAAGAAATTTTTTTTTAAAAAAGTAAAAAGACAGATGCATGCAATGCAGGCAACTGTATTTTTTAATTTTTTTTATATTACTTAGTCAATGGCAGATGACAAGCCACGAGCAGGCTTGGGCTCTAGCCGACGCTCCAAAATAGGGCTCGACCCGAGCCTCGACTCGGTGGAACCGAGCCTGAGCCGGGCTCGACTCGGGCTTTTTTCGGGCCAACCCCGAGCCGGCAAGCTTTTTTGCCATCCCTAGAAACATATCATCACATCACACTGTTTTTAATTTAACTTATATTAATTTTCTCCATAAAGGAAATCCATTATAGTTAAATTTAATATAATTAATATGAAAAATTGGTAATTATTTAAAATCGAAATCCAGTACTTCAAAAAATTGAGTGGTAAATGATGTCTAAAGAAAAATTTGTTGTCTCCTTTGGTCAATTCATAAGTAAAAAAAAGTGTCAGCCTCATGTCGGTAATGTAATGGACTCTCCATAAGAGGCTCATGTAGTTTGGGTTGTTTGAATGGATTCCTTTATGATAAAGATCGTCTGGATATATATAATTTGAGATCATCATATAGATTGCAAAGTTATTTTCAAGTATATAGCGATCTAAAAAAGAGGATATATGCTCAAATTGATATCTTCAACCAACCTTCTATTGGGGCTCTCATCTATGATTTTGATGATAAAATGAAACGATACTAGGCTTATCTATGATTTTTCTAGTGAGAGTGTCCCAACTTGATCAGTTAACAATGACCTTTCCTTATAGAGGAGTTTGTTGGATCCCAATAATTAAGTAGTCATTACATTATTATAGTTTTATGGATCTATATGTACATTAATGCATCATATGATAAATTATTATTCATTGCTCAATTTAATATGTAATGTATGATTATTTTTAGAAAAATCTCTCTCAGTCCATTTTCCAATGTTCTAAAAGAAAACCAACTAATAAGAGAAAATTATGTGGATTGGAAATGTAACTTGATGTTTGGGCTTATTGCGGAGAACTTTGATATTGTGCTTATGGAGGAATGTCCTAACATACCTATTGAGACAACAAACAAGTCCAAGAAGGTTGTGTATGATAAATGGATGATTGCAGAAAAAATGGATCATAGCAATTAGGAAGGCTCGTTTTTGAAGTCATTTGTACGTTACGTCACATCCTTATGAAACAGGAATACCTGTGAATGATCATATATTGACTATGATTGTACACTTCAATATGGCGAAACATATGAGTGCAACCATTGACTCGAAGAGTTTAATTGATATGGTGTTAAATTCTTTATCTGACATGTTCCACAGGCTACTATGAAGTAGTACTTGTACAAGATAAAGATGTCATTAATTAAGTTGATGAATAAGTTGCAGAATGTAGAAATTTGTCTTAAGGGTAAGAATGGAGATGTTCATGCAACAAATTGATAGCTACTTTGGTTTCAAGCCGAAAGATGGCTATGGAAACAAGATGAAGATAGCCGACGAGAAGTAAGAGAGGAACAAAATGCCTAAAGCAGATGTGATGCCAAGAAACAAGTATTTCAACTAGTATCGAAAATGACGCTGGAAGAAAGATTGGCTAAACCTACAAGCGAAAATCCAGGATGAGGGTGAGTTCTTTATCACTGAATCTTTTTAGTAGTTGATTCTAAAAACTCTGAATTGTAGATTATGGTGACTAATCATTTGTATACATCTATGAAAGTGCTTTAGAAGAGCTAAAAACTCAATGAAAGCCAGTTTAAATAACCATTGGCACAAGAGCCATAGTTTTGGTAAAAGTTGTAGTATTAGTTTATTTTATTTCAGTAGTGGTATGCATTCAGTTCTTAAAGATGGTTATTATGTCCAGTGGATGAAACATAATTTGATTTTTGTTTCCTATTTAATAGATCGAGGTTATTTCGTAATTTCAGCGCCTGATACATTTTACATATTTAAGAATAAAGTTCCTACTTTGATGAATGGTCTTTATATTTTAAATTATTCCACAAATGAAATAAATATTACTTTTACAAACCATAGACAAAATTCTTACCAACTAATGAAACATATCTATGACATCTTAGACTTATACACATTGATTTTATCAAGATAAAAAGGCTTACAAAAGAAGGTCCCTTTAACACGCTGAAGGTCGAACCATTATTGATTTACAATTCTTATTTGGAAGGTAAAATGACCTTTTGACAAATGAACTTATAGCCAAAGAAGTACTCGAACTAGTTCATTCCGATGTGTGTGGTTGAGTATATTGTGGGAGGGGCTACGAATATTTCATCACATTTACAAATGATTGCTCTAGATTTGAATACATTTATCTAATGATTGGGATATCGAACTCATGTGATAAAAGGAAAGACAAAAAGTTGAAGTTTTGGTCATAAATATGCTTGTCTGTAAGATATTCGAGGGTATTTGAGGATATTATTTCTGTAGTTTTCTAAATGGGAAGGTCTTTGTTAATACAAATGCAAGTTTCACAGAGGATAAGTATATTAATGAACATTAGTCCAAGAGTAAAGTTGTGTATGAAGAAATGGGTAGAGTAATTCCATCCATTCCTAAATAACGTGATTTGAGTGGGATAGATCAGTTGCCATCTAGCCCTTTAGATCAAGACAACATTGAAGTTAATGAGGAAGTAATGTCATCACCAGATGGTGATACCGACATAGATGAAAAATATTACGATTCCAAATGACGTCATGGTCCAGGATCCATCGCACCTTAGACAAAGTTAGAGGGCTGTCAACCTATTCATAGGTACTTGTTGGTCGAAAAGTCTAATAAAGTGATCTCTGCTCAAAAAGTTGATTATCGAACTTCATATAGGGAGTCTGTGGATATTATGAATGCAGATCTATAACAATAAGCTGTGAATGCTGAAATTGAATTCATGCATTCCAATCAAGTCTGGAATATTGTAGATGTACCAGAAGGGATAAAACTCATCTGGGTGCAAAGTGGTCTGCAAAAGTAAGAAAGTAGTAGATGGGAAGGTGTAAAACTTCAAATCAAGGCTTGTGGCTAGGGGTTTACCCAATGAAGAAACATCAATTATATGGAGACTTTTTATCGTATGTTGTTATGCGTAAGTCCATATAACTTCTTTTATCCATTACATATTATTATTATAAGGTGTGGTAAATGTATGTCAAGATGATATTTCTAAATGACCATCTTGAGGAGTGTATCTATACGACACAACTAGATGGATTAATAGATCATGGTGATGAAAGGAAAGGAAAGGAAAGGAAAGTTTGCAAGTTACAATTGTCCATTTATGGATTGAAGTAGGTATTGAGATCTTGAAACAAAAGATTCGATATGGATTGAAGTAGGTATCGAGATCTTGAAACAAAAGATTCGATGAGATGAATAAGATATATGATTTTGATAGGAGCTTTTACGAAACCCCGTGCCTATAAAAACATACAAGATAAAATTGTAATTTTATTAGTGCTTTACGTGGATGATGTTCCACTTATTGAAAATGATGTGGGAGTGTTATTATCTACTAAAGAATGGTGGGCCAAAAAATTTTATACTAAAGATTTAGGTGAAACTAGATATGTTCTAGATATTTATATCTTGAGAGATCGATAGAACAAACTAAAAGCTCTATCCTAAACTTCATATAGTTATAATATATGAAATTCATTTTTATTTTGAGCGTGTTAATTAAAGTATCAATGATTACTTGTGATAGTATAAGTTGGGTGCTTGTTTTAAGAAGCACAATGTGATACAACTTATATTTTTGTCAAAAATAAATTATTCACAACCAATGTATAAGGACTGTCACATCATATTAGAAGGTTATAGTATTGACTAATTCACTATTCAGAATTGTGATTTGTCATTATCGTATAAATAGTTTAACAGGGACACTAGTACACTTATACTGTATTGAACGGACCACGTATCAAGTTTAGTTCTATAACATGACCACATAGATAGTGAAATTCTACTTGATCGTAGAGTATTTTATCTAAATTTCTGAACAATATTGTGTATATTTTTCATGAGTTTAATTGTTCTTTGGTCTATAAATAAGTGAGATTAATTTGATTGATCAAATATTTTGATGAGTTGGAAACTTGAAAATGAACAACTAAAGAAACACAAATTCGTGTAGGGAATTTGTCACCCTGAAAAACAATCAAGGGACTAATTAAATGTTTGCTGTTAAAGATTATAAATTTGAGCTCGGTATTTAGTAACGGTTAAACTTCGACATCTTTGATTGGTTTACAAGACCCTTGAAGAAAATAGTACTAAACTAGTGACAATAATTAGAGGGGCAAAATGATCATTTAAGTCCATACCTAATTATTAGATCTCGAACGAGGATGAAACAAATGTACGTTAGGTCAAAGAAAAGTATTACAAATTTGTATATTAGCTTATGTGGTTTTACATATTCTAAGAATGCAATCTTTTGTTTTTAGTGAAAATAATGACTAATAATTAGATTGGAGGGTTCAGAGTCGACTAAACAAACTTAATTATTAAAGCTTGAAAAATATACGCCCGAACATATCCCTATGACAACTTGGAATGTTTTGGGCTCAATTGTAATTTTTTGGAAGCTTTGGATTTAATTAAAGTTCAAGAAATATATGTACAATTAAATTAAGGGATAATTGCAGCAGAAACCTCAAACCTTTCAAACACTAGCAGGCTTTTCCCAAATCTTTGATTTATTGCAGCTGTCACCCCTAACATTTCCAAACGTTTCATAGGAGGCACTTTTGGTCGGTTACCGTCCAAACCTCTATCAGTTGACCACCCAAAAAAGATTGACCACTTTTTACCAAAATATGGGAGGGTAAATTCATCCATACACTATATTCACTAACCTCTATCTTCAGTTTTGAATTGGAAAGTACACGACAACCCTTGCGAAGAGATCAAAAATTTCGAAAAATTATCCACAATAACTTGCCTGAAGCTGGAGAACCCGACAACAAAAATGTCGGATATGCGTGCCATTTGAGAGGATCACTACTCGAACCCGTCTATTGTACATTTTTGCAAATTTTGCATTTTCCAGTTATAGTTAGAGTAAAATTGTACAAAACGTAGTATTTGATATAAACCCATGTACTTGAATGCTATGATCGTTATGAAGAAGCACTAAAATCCATTATATTTCTCGATTTTGTGATTTCGATGTTTGTGATGAACGCAGTGGGTAGGGTTTTCAAAAATTACATGAAATGGACTGTATGGACAAAATTTTGGAATGAGTATGTAGGGATGTGTATTGTGATTATCATATTTGTTCTGATTGAACTTGTGTACTTTTTTCCTTTTTCAGGAGAAATCTCCACTTATTTCACGATCCGGCTAAATCATGGTGGGATTCTTCTTCGCAAAATGCGAAATTACGTGTATGAACACGGTAATATCAGCTATATTTTTTACGTGGACCCAGATTTCTTCAATCGATTTCTATTAGACAATACAATGAAGATTCTTGGTCACCGTAAGCCAATGAGAGATATATATATATATATATAGGCTTGAAAAGAAAAGATTCGCGGAAGGTTCGTTTTTGTTAGTTACTGATGCAGACTTCATGAATGTTTTGAAACGTCTTGGTCGTACAAGAGTTGTAGATATGTATTGTTTGCCGAGATCGATAGACGTATTGGAATTACAGTGGGATGAGAGGGTTGTAGTGACTGATATGGAAAATGTGAGATTTTGGATAGTGTTAGTGTCAACAATGAAGATATGGAGGTTGGACAAAAACTGTTATTTGTAGTTGAGGTTTTTGATGACATTGTAGATGGTGATGACGTTTATGTGGTTAATGAATTTGAAGAGGATCATTTGCATGAATATGACGGTGTGGATAACAGTGGGCCCCGAGAATTTCACAATGTGGATATAGTTGAGTTAGAGGTAAGTGTAAATGATCAGCCTGTGGAATGAACATGTGAGAAGTCAAACTTTGATTTACCATGTTCATCTGAAAATGCAGTAGAAGATGATCGAGATACACAGTTTGAGCATCCAACAGTTGACAATGAAAGGGTTGGTTTTCCTAAACCATCAACATTTGAGAGTGCAACCTTCGATGAATCATCCATGTTGGAGGATGCAATTGGAGTGGAAGATCCTAGAAATACGCAGTTTAAGCAACCACAGTTGATGAACCATCCATTTTTTTACTGTAGAACATGAGTAGAAGATGTTGAAAATGTTGGGCCTTCTAATGCACCTATTGAACCTTCTGTTGTAGAAGACAGTAATGCTCAGACTATTGGCATTAGGTCTCCTGGTAGTAAGTCGGAAGTTGAAGAGGATAATGAGATTGGTCTAGAACATTTTTCAAATTATGAATACGAACATGAGGATATGGAAAAGGATAAGTAAGATGAAGGCACGTTTTTTAGATTGAGTGAGGGATTGGATTTAGGGGTGGGGAATGAAGGCAGTGATGAACCACATGATCAGAATGAAAATGCAAAGAATAGTGGTATGGACAACGGGGACTCATATGACCTAAGAGCATTTCAAGTGGTGATGAAATGGGTGCCACATCTAGCAAAAAAAATGAAGTTTGGTTCAACTATGTAATTGACATGGAAGACCCTAAATTCAAGATTGGTAAGTGAACTGCAGAATGTATTAAATTTTGGGAGCCTATAAAAAATGTTTTGTAATAGAATTGGGGCCTCTTCTGCTTATTTTTAATAGGTTTTGGAGCCTATGAACAAAGTTATGTAATATGTTTGGGGCCTTTTATGCTTATTTGTAATAAGTTTAGGGCATGTTATGCATTTCATTATAATTTGCTTAAAAGGTTTTCATGTACTTTACAGGTATGAAGTTTGAGAATACAAAAACTTTGAGATCAGCTACTGTGTAATACTCCGTGAAGAATGCAAGAGAATTGAGATATGTGAAGAACGAACCACATAGGATAAGAGTAAGATGTCAAAAGAATTTTTGTTGGCAATTGTATACCTACAAACAGCCGAACGACAGCTTAAGAATCAACACTTTGAGAGATGAACATAGCTTCACATTGGTCTGGCAAAACAGTAGGGTTCATGCAGGTTTCCGGGCCAAGAAATACCTACGTAAATTCAGGTCGGATCCTAATTTGTCTATGAGTAGCTTCATGGAAACTGCGAAGCAAGATTGCATGTATAAAATATCCAAATATCAGTTTTATAGAACAAGGGCAAAATGTGCAGCAGTTGTGAATGGACTTGTTGAGGAACAGCACAAGATTTTATGGGACTACGGTGAGGAGTTGAAAAGAACTAACCTTAGAAGTACAATGCAGGTTGAGGGAACATGAGGTGTGTTTAAAAGAATGTATGTGTGCTTAAGGGCTTGTAAAGAAGGTTTCAAGGTTTGTTGTAGGCCTGTAATAGGACTAGATGAGTGTTTTTTTGGAGAGTGCACATGGGGGGCAATTATTGGCAATAGTTGGGATTGATGGTGATAATTGTATCTTCCCAATTGATTCGGCAGTTATAGATGCAGATAACAGAGCCAATTGGACTTGGTTCATTGAACTTTTGGTCTTGAAATAGGAATAGTTAATAGCAGGGCTTGGACTTTCATTTCTAACAAGCAAAAAGGATTGGTTGAAGCCTTGAATTAGTGATGTGAAGGTGCAGAACACAGGTGCTGTGCTAGACATTTTACAGCAATTTCAATCTCAAACATAAAGACCTAACTTTAAAGAGTTTGTTCTGGGCTGCAGCGAAGTCTACTACTGTACCTAAATGGAATGCAACTATGAATGAGATGAAGACAATTAATGAACAAGCATTCAATTGGTTTAGTGAGAAGCCAGCATCTCAATGGACAAGATCCCACTTCCAGGAACATGCTAAGTGCGATATCTTGTTGACTAACCTCTGTGAAGCCTTCAATGCCTCCATTGTAGTAGCTAGAGAGAAGCCTATAATCACAATGTTGGTTAAGATTAGGCATCAGCAAATGACACGAATGACTACAAAGCGGGAGGCAGTTGAAAGATGGGATCATGCATATGGTCCAAAAATTGTAGGGATAATTGAGAAGGCTAAACTAGATGCCAGGTTCATGAGAGCAGATTACGCAGGTAGTAAAAAATTTAAAGTTTGCAACACTGATGGTTTGAGGTGGAGTGTGGATCTGGTGAGGAAGGAATGTGCATGTAGGAAATGGAAATTGAGTGGAATTCCCTGTGCACATGCTATTTCTGGTATGCTATCAAGGCAAATAGATATAGATGAATTTGTGGATGAATATTACAAAAAAGGAGGCATATCTAAGAGCATATAGCCCTGTGATTCATTCGATGTCAAGGCCTAAACTTTGGCCTGACCTGGGGAAAAATCCATTGAAGCTACCGGTGAAGAAGAAATAGGTAGGTAGGCTTAAAAAGCTGAGGAAAATATCTGAGACTGAACTACCGATTGGAGTTAAAATGATAATAATATGCATGAAAATGACATGTAAGAGGTGTGGAAACGCTGAACACAACAAGAAAACATGAACTGTACAGATGCAGCCTCCCGAAGCCCCGCAAGACACAACAAGAGAACATGCAATGCACAGATACAACCTCCTGAAGCACTACAGACACAAAAGCAGAAGGGGAAGAGAAGTGCAGCCACCTCAACAGGAAACAATCCCAAAAAGAAAAAGTCACCAGCTGTGTAGTCTAGTCTTCATAATCTGTAATTTTGAATATGAATTATGAACTTGGAATGTATTTGATGTTTTGAATGTGTGATTCTGGCATTTCATATTTTGGGAATTGAAGTATCGCTGTATATGTGTTAACAAAGTTTTCATTTTGATTCTACTATTAATTAGTTATGTGATATATTTGATTTCATAATTTTTTGTGTGACAGTAATACATACACGTTTTGAGGTGCATTTGTAATGAAAAATGTCATTACAGTCATGGGGTGTATTCTGTAAACAGTGTAATAGGTATGGGGCCTCTCTGCCATTTTTAAAAACGTTTGGGGCCTTTGACTCAAGAAGAACAAAACGTTTGGGGTCTTTGACTTGACAAGAAAAAAAGGTTTGGGGCCTCTTCTACACCATGTACTTAACGTTTAGGATCTCAACCACGTGCATATTTCTATGAAAATTAGTTCCAAAAAAATGAACATGTACAAAACACTACAACAATTAGAACTATATTTTACACCCATTAACTTAGGTTACAGTATTACCAAAGGAAGATTACATATCCAACAAAAAAAACCTCAAATATCCAACACAGATTTAACTATAGATCCACTTTATAATCATTCCACAGATAAACCCACAAAATCAAATCTTCCATACACCACCTCCATTCGAACGGAGTTGCCTAATTTCAACCTCCATCTCTCGCCTCGACCGTAGAAGACCAGATATTAGCTCTCTCGATCTCTAACACATCGGGTGATCCCACCACAGAAAGAATGTACAACCTTGTAGATCCATTCCGCGTGGACAGGTAAAAAATTGTCTACCTAGGTTCAAATTAGTCCACAACGTCTTCATCTGAGCAGGGGTTCCGCAACTACAAATAGCATTTCCATTTCTTCTTCTACCCACTTCAATATGCTGGTGAGGAGTGAGAAACTGACAATTTATTAGGGTAGTACTATACTATATATGGAGGGAAATAGTAACTTATATGTAAGTTAGTGGATACAGTGTATGGACAAATTTACCCTCCCATATTTTGGTAAAAAGTGGTCAATCTTTTTTTGGGTGGTCAATTGACAGAGGTTTAGATGGAAACCGTACAAAAAGGCCTCATCTGAAACGTTTAGAAAGGTTAGAAGTTACAGCTGCAACAAATCAAAGGTTTGTGAAAAGTCTGCTAGTGTTTGAAATGTTTGGGGCTTCTGCTGCAATTATCCCTTAAATTAATCACTATCTAATTAGACTCGGAGAATGATTCTTCTCTATAAATAGCAGCACTTAAGGGTCAATTTTTTACCGGAAAAAACATGTGTCGCATTATCTCTAGTATGGATCATACATGGACTGTAGTTGGAGTCGACGACTTTCTCAGGGCCCCTCATCTAAGATTCCAAAGGAAGATGATCAAGTTGACCTTTGCAAATAGCTTGATGCACTATCTCCTTTCAACCCTTTGAGCGAAATGTGGCAAAAGAAAATGAAGGAAAATCCATGGATTAACCCCCATCATCTTAACCTCGTAGGAACTATGAGATAACCCTAAGGGCACCTCTGGCCAAGTGTTACTGACAACTATAGAACCCTGTTTAATAAGTGAAATGCATTAGGAATTAAAGGAAAAAATAGATTCTTGATTTTTCTTGATCTGTCCAATCTGAAAAATCTTGGTTTAATTAAAGAAGGTGCATACACGTTGCTTTGACTTTAGAGAATATCATATAAGGCTTAAATGTTCGAAATGCCAAGTATCTTGAAATCAAAAGACAGTAGCTCGTGATTCAAAAGGCTAGAAGTTCGTGATTCAGATTCAATCAAAATCATATATGAGTAAAGTCTTAATCTAAATTTCTTGATTATAACATATTCGTGTATATCTAATAACAATCTTGAATTCTCGAATTAAAGAAAAAAATGAATTTTGTACTAATTTATGTTCTGCATTCTAACAAGTAGATTTCAAGGATGGACATGTTTAATTGAGCATATTCAAAAACTTGTTATCGATTTTATAACCCGCAAGTGTATCGATCGTAACAAGTAAATCCATATTTCGTTTCAACGAGGACTACTATCAAACCCTCGATTAAATTATTCCTAACTTTAATTTGAACGAAACAAATACAAACAATTTATCTTATTTTTGTGATTTTTTATTTAAATGTACTAAAATAATAAAAGTGAATTTTTTAGATGATGGTTTAAGTGTTAGGATTTACGAGTTCATCATAGCTATCCCCTTAATCTCAATTACCAAATTCTATAACAATTGATTATGTTTACCTGGTTAAATTCTTCTATCGTACTCAAGTTACCTCTCTCGAGTTCAAACGACTTCTATTTAACTATGTCAATTTCATATCTCCATGTGAATCCGAATCCACCTTAGTTAAACACCTTAAATTTCTAAGAATCCATATAACGTTCGCATTAACTAAAAAAGATATCTCTGCATTTTTATACCAGCTCCTGATTTTTACTACGTCATGTAAACAAATAATATGTAACTCTACGTAATTATCGCTCATAAAATCAATGAATTAGTGACCAATTAATCCAAGTATTAAGACTAGAAGTAAAAATAATTCACAATATCAATTTGAAATTTAAAACTTTTTAATTAAAATTAAGGTTCAAAATTAGGTTACAATCATTCATACTAACTAATAACTTAATTATACATCATGGAAGAATAAAAATACAAGAAGAAATCAAAGTACATCTTCGAATTTTAAGAAAAAGGGGAAAGTATGAAGCTCTTGCACTAAGATTTCACATTCTTTTTGTAAAACCTTGAAACCCTAGATCATTGATTGATTTCTTGATTTTCCCCTCAATTTGGGGTTGTTTAATATACGTATAATGAATCCCTAAATCCTTAGCTTGAATATGTATATAATGAAAATTCACAAGACCTCTCTTTAATTGTTGGACTATAGCATGTATTTATATAATAAAATTTAGGCTAAATACTTGTTCAAATTGAATTTCATCAAAGAGTTTGATAAGAAAAAAGAAACAAATCCCTTTTCCAATTGAACTCCTTTTCTTTTGTGATTTTAGTCTTTCATCTTATAATATTTATAATTAAGCAATCTTCATTCCAAATCATCTGTAATTGATCAAGGCAATTTTTGAAAATTTGCAACTTAGTCCTCAAACTTTCCAATTATCGATTAACTTTCGAGACTTATGAATTTTTACTGAATGCTCCATTAATACTTTCAATTGATCTTTTGCAATCCATTTAATATTCAATTGCTTCAAATTGGCTCTAATTAAGCTCCAAATAGCTTATTTTCACATAAATTGTATCCAAGTTAGAATTTTCCTATAATTAGAATAATTTATAAAAATTGAATAGATATTCTCTCAATTTACGTATAAATAAATAAGAATAAAAGTCTGAATAAGCACATAAAGAGCTTGTTTGGTCCTCATTATTTTCAAAATACATTTTTCTCTATTTTCTTTTCAATTACGCATTCTTCAATAAAATAAAATTATGCGCAAATCCAAAACCCTTCCATATTTTTTAACCACACATTCTCCATCAATCTAATATTTCAAAATGCATTCTTAGAATAAAAATATGGATCAAACAGGTACAAAATGTACTTATCAAATACCCCCAAATTTAAACTCTTGTTCATCCCGAACAAGACTGTGTACTAAACACACAAGCAAACAAACACAAATATAAATGTATTAGAAAACTTTGTCAAACTCGCATCAAGTATTGAAATCGTTTGATACTTCACAAAAAAGTTTATAAGTAGTGCAACTAATACTAATTCTTTACTTGTTCAATACTTGATCAATATGTCTATGCATAGCCAATCAAATCAAATCATCATGAATTTAGTTAGTTGTTTCTCGATCATTAATAGTCAAATTTTCCTTACTCTTTTGTGGGATACACACCCCCAAACTTATTATTCAATCACATGCCTGAGGTATATGTTATAAGGTTGATTTTACAACACTCATTCATTTCCGTCTCAAATTTGGTTGGGTTTTACCAATAAAAGTCATTATCTCAATACGCTATGATTCTCATTAAATTTGAATATCTCAATCTCCAATCTTCAACTAAGATAATAACCCTTGTCAAAAGTCTAAATTCCATATTAAGTATCCAAGGGTTAGCCAGGCAGAAACAGTGCATATAGTTGTTTTGCCACTGCCTCAACACACTTTGACATATTTTTTCTATTTTTTGTTTTTCATTACGTCCCTTATTCTATTTTTGGGATATTGATTTTCGAAACTAGTTTTCACTCTACATTGCAGACAATCTTCTTCCGTAGTGGATCGTCTCCTAAATATTGATGATTAATAGAGCCAGATTACTCAATACTAGCTTCACAAACAATATGAATAACTTTTTCCTAGGTTCCAGGCTAGTGCAATTACCTTTTTTTTTTGGATAAGTAATTGAATTCAAATCCCTGTTAGATGGTTACTGTATAGTCTCTACTTGTTAGCCAATAATATGTGATGCAAATATTCATCAACATACACGGAAGCAATACATATCTAAATAGCTCCCAACAATGGATCAACCACTCCCAAACTATTCTTTTCAATTGATTAAGAGGTTGTACAACATGTTGTGATTTGGTTTATAAAGACCTGAATTCATTCAACATATTCTATAAATGTATCTATTTCAAAACTATATAATAATTATTATGACTATTATGCTCAATATAATACGATCTAAGATGAACAAGTATCGAATTAGCAAAAAAAAAAAATTGCATCACCTATTCTCAATTTATGAAACATAAGCAATTTTAAATAATTTCAATTAGTTGGCAAGATTATCCAACTCACAAAAACACACATAATAACTTTACTTCTTTATTTTTTTTTTTTCAAATTTTTTAGAATGTAAAAAAACATATCACACAAACAAAACTAACTAATTAATCATTTTTCCCTAATTTTTCAAAATGTCTTTTTAATAGATCACACAAATAAAGCAAATAAAACTAACTAATCTACACCCCCAAACTTAAAATACACATTATCCTCAATGTCTGCACATAATATGCATAAAGAAGGGTTAGCAATATTACCTGTGTATATGATGTTTCTTATTTAGCACTTGATCTTTTATCTTTATTCAATATCTTTCCTTGCTCGTTTTGTTCTATATTTTCAATATACCCAAAAACAAACAAGAAAAATAATTATCAATATACCCACATGCAGATTTATGCTAATTTAATTAGGAACGATGATTGTAAATTAGTTTTGACCTAAGAAAATAAAAAAAAAGTAAAAATAATAACAAAAAAATAATAATGATAAAAACAAGAATTTTTTTAAAAGAATAAAGAAGAAAAAAAGAAAAAATTTAAATATTTTTTTAGAGAAAATAAAAAATGAAAAAAAATATTCTTTTTTAAAAGAAAAGAGAAGAATATTTTTTTAGCGAAAAAAATGAATAAAGAAAAGAAAGCAAAAAAAAAAAAAAAGAAAGAAAAAAAGATTTTTTTTTTAAAAAAAAAAAANGAGAGAGAGAGAGAGAGCTGTTTCTCTTTTTTTAAAAAAAAAAAAAAAAAAAATTTTTTAAAGAAAAAAAAAAAAAAAAAAAAAAAAAAAAAAAAAAAAAAAAAAAGAAAGAAAAAGAAGATTTTGTTTTTAAAAAAAAATGAAAAAAAAAAGAAAAAAGAAAAGAAAAATGAAGAAATAAAAAAAAAATTTAGGGTTGACTATGGGTTTCAAACCCACGGCGACATGCGGTCACAAACAGGTCATGTTTGCCGCAATTTGATCGTGGCTTTGCAAATCGCAGTTGACCGTATTTTTTTTACAGTGTTGTAGGAATGACGATTTTTAAAATTACAAAAAGCTTTTTAGCTAAACAATAATTAAACGTTCATATATAATAAATGCAACCATATTACTTATATGTCATGCAATAACAAAATTAAAGAGTTAAGGATTAGAAAAATGGTTTACTTCCCATTAAGTTTTTGATTTAGAGTCGCAAGTTCGACTCTTGCAAGTGTTTCATGGCACTTTGAATAAGGGTTTGGAAGTCATGTTTAGCTTGCTTAGATTGTTTTTGTACTACACTTCACACGTCTTCCAATATCCTTTTTTGCCTTCTTGAATATGGTATAACTTGCCTAAATTACCTAATTTGAACTCAACTAAGACTATTTTGATCTCTTTATCGGCTTTAATTACAAAATCAATGAAGTTGGAGGTTTGCATGCTAATCCCATTTTCTTTTCGTTTGCCTCTTTCATGAATAATTCCTCTGTTTCTACATGTCCTTCTTCTTGAGTTGTTGATTCCTCAGGTTGAATGATGAAGAGATACATCTTAGTTAAACGCCTTAAATTTCTAAGAATTCATGTAACGATCACATTAACTAGAAATGATTTCACTACACTTTTGTACTAGTTTTTTATTTTTACTACGTGATCTAAACTAATAATCATTATCTCTACGTAATTATCGCTCATAAGGTCAATGAATTAGTGGCCAATTAATCTAAGCGTTAAGACTAGAAGTAAAAAATTCACAAAATCCATTTGAGATTTAAAACTTTTTAATTAAAATTAAGGTTCAAAAAAATGTTACAATTATTCATACTAACTAATTACTTAATTACACATCATGGAAGAATAAAAATAAAAGAAGGAATTAAAGCACATCATAGAGTTAAATTCGACAATTGAAAAGTTTGATGACTAAATTGCAAACTTTCGAAACTTGCCTCGATCGATTATTAATGATTTTGGAATAAAGAGGGCTTAATTAAAAATATTAGAATATGAAGAACTTAAATCATATGAGAAAATGAGTTCAACTTGGAAAATGGATTTGCTTCCTTTTTCTTATCAAACTCTTTGATGGAATTCAATTTGAACAAAGATTTTGCCTAATTCTTGTTCTATAAATACATATTATAGTCCAACAATTAAATAGAGTTTTTTTTTTGTTAACTGTGATTTTAAACGAACGAAACAGAAGAATGTGGTTTGATTTAGTTTGCAAAAAATTCGGTTTGGTTTGAAAATTTGTCATAAACCTCCCAAATCGAACGGTGAGTATCCTAACACAAAGATAGGCTTGCTTTCATTTTCACACAAACATCCCGCTTATGCAACCATTATTCTACTGCTAGTGGTCCACATGCACAATCAAGCATATGGGGTTTATGCATCTAGAATTGCTCAATCATCGTAGCATGAGTGGTGAAAGCAGGAGATGTTGGCTCGGGAGGCTATGCGTGGTTCTGTCTAGTCAGGTCCTGTACCGCTCTAAATAAGTCCATGATCAAATTAGTCTGCATTGGTGGCGTCATTATCTTAGATAAAATAAGAGTTATATCTATTAGATAATAGTAATTCCAGCACACTTCAATTTGGTTAAAAGGGAAAATGAAATTCATCAATAAATAAACTTCAAAAACTTAATGGTCAAAGATAACATTTTAGAGTAAACATCTCAACAACTCTGTTATAGAACAAATAGGTGGTACACCGCCCCTACGGGCATGATGCAGTGGTAAAGTAGGAGGTTTCTCTACCGAGTATCGAAGGTTCGAATCCCTGCGGCAGCTGGAATGCAACATTTATGTTGGAAGGTAGAGGTTCACAGGAAGGAGAACCGTAGAATGTTCGGGCCAAGTGTGTATAAGCTGTGACCGCATCTGAATTAACCCGAGTGGCGAATCAGGAGGGAATGTCGCCACTCCTCAAAATTAGTCGGGCAAATCTTGGATACTTAAGTCATCAAAAAAAAGGTGGTACGCCATGCAACCCATAGACTGCCTAATTGAGGCAACATATAGGTATATAAGGCAACGGTAGACTAGAGGCTTCCTCACATGGAATTTGATGTTAGAGACCTTGTGTAGGCGGTCCTCACCACGGATTGCTTCATTTCTCTCGGGTTTAACAAGTTGTCTTCACTAAATTTGGTCCGATTGAGATTATTGAGAAGAGTAATCTCAATGCTTACCAGCCGTTTCCCTGATCATGTTCTCACAACTTCTATTTTCAACATCAAACATCTGGTTTCGTTTTTAGGCTATAATGACATTAGCAATCGTCCACTTGACGATTTCAGGACGAATCTCCATTGAATTAGTGAGTTTGTTTGTCTTGTGTTCTTCTTTTTATGTTTCTTTTATAGTTTGACACCATTAGGTCAACCGTTGGGTTAATCAATCATCATTAGAGCATCTACGAAAGATTCTCCAAATACAAAATGCTCTTTATTTTAGAGAGTGAATGCTTAAAAATGATCTCCAAGAGACTTTCTAGCCAAATCCACTCCATATTCTTCATGTACAATGATTATATTTAATAAATCACATATTTTAATACTTTATGTATTAAACTATTCAAACCACATTTAAATTGATTAGTCGATTGACATATAAAAAAAATATTAAATAAAATATAAAGAGAAATTAATAAATATTTCTTGAGAAAAGAAAAATGAGGAGCCAAAATAGAGAGTTTATTGGAGTGTATAAAAATTATGTCTCTCTAAATTTAAAGATACTCTTTATAATACATAAAATGTTTTTTTATAAATAAATAGTTTTTTGGAGATACTCTAAGGATTGTTGTTTCCTTGTTAATGATCTCACAAATGTAGAGGAGTAAAATTCAAAAGAAGTTGAGTTGTCGCGTCAATCCAGATTACGATATTGAAAAATATTATTTTGTTTCGTTGGAAAATAAATTAGGATGTGTTTAATTGCAAGCATAGAACTTGCATTGAAAACAATATATTTTCTAGGCAATTAAATTGCTTGGAACTTATTTGCATGGAAATTATCAATTAAATATGTTTGATTGACTTAATTTTTAACCTAGAAATGTTGTACTTTTTCCATAAAATTAAATTCTTGGAAAGTGTGGATTGCCTAAAACAAACTTACTCACCATAAAAAAAAAAAAAAAAAAATTCTTGTTTTTTAGGAAAGCATGGTCACTTGACCAACTTTTGAAAAATATTTTTCATGAAAATAAGTGTCAATCAAACACCACAAAAGTAGAAACTTGAATGAAAAAGAACATTTTGATGGAAAATAATGAAAAATGTCATTTTCCCAACCAGTTCATATTTTTGGGGTGTTTGATTGATATATGAAAAATATTTTCTAAAATTGTGTCACGTAACTATATTTTCCTCAAAAAAGGAGGAAAATATTTTTTCAGTGATGAGTAGTTTTTATTTTCCAGACAATTCACCATATCTCTCTCTCTCTCTCTCTCATCTACCTCTTTCTCTTATCTATTCACCAATAAAAGATGGATAAGTATAACATTTTATAGGTTGAAAATAAATCAATCAAATACATATAATTAATAATTTTCATATAATTAATTTCTAGGCAATTTAATTATCTAAAACTTATTTTCTTTTCATGCAAGTTATGCTTACAAACAAACACACCCTTATTGTTTATTTTGTATTAATTATATTTTTCAGTTTTAATGAGTTTAAGAGTAACATTTCTTTAGTTTAAGGATTATATTGTCCTTTTGCGTTTGACTTACAAATTTTTTGGATGAAATTGTTAGTTAAGATTAAGTAATGAAAGATTGAAGTTAAAATTCAATCAAGAGGAATTTACAAAAATGCCCAAAACTATGTTTGTTAATTGAAATATGTCTAATTTTGATTAGTGTTGCAAAAAGGGCAAAATTTGGCGGCAAAATGTCCATTATACCCTTGATGAAGGAAAAGCGGTCCTCGAGGCAATGAAGTTACTTCAACGAGAAGCAAATAATACGTGCAAGTTATTATCCATTTGTTCTGTTTTTTGCATTATCTAGTAAGTAATAACCAATTGAATATTTGGAAAAAAGGAAAGTGATGCCAAACATGGTTTAGCATTATTACATCGTGAAAAAATATATGCACTAAAAAAGAAGAAAACCACATAATTTCATTTTGAGAAAAAAAAAAAACGAATTTGCAAGCTGATTCGGTTCTCCACAAATTTCGATAGAAAGTAATATTTTTGAAATGTTGTTCTTGTTGATAAGTTATGTTGAATTGTCTACGTTATATATGTTAATATATGGATTTAATGATTCAAACAATTAGTCAAAATAAGTTTTAAGAGTATCCTAATTTTTTTTTTGTTTTGTTTTGTGTTTTTTTTTTATGTTGATTGTGATGTGTTACTCACAAATTGCATCACATCATTCTTAAATAACTTTGATATCAAGGAATATAAGGTAGTTATGTGTTGATCATGTCATTAATCGTAAGAATGTATTCTTTGCAACAACGGTGGTTGAAGAAGATGTTAAATTCACGCGTAAGGTGTAATCCCGAAGTATTGTTCTCGAAAGTATCTAAACGTATAGAGAATGATATTTTAAATGTTAGTCTAGATATATTTCAAATGTCGAGAATGACAATAAAAGAATGGAAAAACTAGGGAACGTTATGTGTTTAGCATTTCAAATATTGCATGTGGCTAGTATATTTCCAATTATTCGTGTGTAAGCTCATCGTAATTGTGTTGATTGCATGTAGGTACGGTGGACGCAATGAGATTTGATGATTCAACGTTCCTTAATAATATGTTGATGTTGAAAATGTTGGCCTACAACAGAAATAACATAACACGAAATTTGATTATAAAACAACCAACATGGAGTACATGATTTATATAACACTCTAACACATAAAAGTATCGACAAAAACAACTTTGCAACAAACAACAAATAACAGCGAGAACAATCGGGATGAACAAAAGCGAGCAAACACCATATTATTTTTGAACATAAGTACTAGCGGATTATTGATATTTACTCATCCTCAACAACGGATATAATGGATCTCTCACAAACATAGGTTTGTGAAGTAGTTTTTATCACTTTAATCTTAATGTACTTCTTTAGGTATTTCATACATCATGTGACTGTTAATTAATGCTAAAATCTTGACTTTATTAAATACTACACCAATGTTAGTTTGCTAAACTTATGTGCTATGAAAAAAGAATAAGTTCTATAAAATTATGAAATGAAGAACTAGAAATTATTTTTACAAATTTAATGTTAAATTTGTTGTAAACATTACAACTGCTGCTATACATCTCCTAGTTGTGTGAGCTAGTGGGATATTGGTTTTCATTTCATTTTATTCTTGACATTTGAAACCTAGCTCTTGACATTTGATCTCTGAACATCTTGACACTTGAACATTTTATCTATCAAGGACAAGGTTTGCAGGTTGAGATCAATTACTCTACAAGTATTTAATGCATGGATTGACATTGACAAGAGAGTGACATTGGGAAAAGTTAACATTGCATGGATTGGCATTGCTACTTTTCAATTATCTAGTATAGATTATGTGTTAAGATTATATCTTATGTATCAAGATTATAGTTTATGTGTCAATATTCTATTTGTTAACATAATTTTTAATTCATATAGTTGTAAAAATTGAAATTGTTACTAAGAGCATTTTAATCTAAATTTTAGCAAAATGGACAATTTCATAAATAATACAAATTTGAAATATTTTTACAAATTGTGATATGAAAGTGGACATTTCTTCTTTGAACAATGTTTTAGAAACTAGTCTCGTTTTCACAAAAAAACGAACCCTCAATCCTTTCTCGGTCTACAAACTCATGGCAACCCCACAAACATTCCCTCTCTTCGAAGCAAGAAAGAAAGCAAGAAAGAGATGACAATTAGGGTTTTCTTTAGCTTCTCTCTGCTCATTTTCTAATCTTTTTTCTTCCATTGTGAGCTTTTTTAACCCAGATCCATTTTGCTAATTCCATTTCATCACTTGGAATTTTAATAATCAAATTATTTATGTTTTGATTTTTATTGTTATATAGCCGTATTAACATGCATAAACTATTATAATTGTTAGGATTTCTTGATAAAAAAAATAAACGACAAAACTATATTAAACCGCAATCACAAAGCGCAATCAAAAAACTGAACACAAGAACATAAAAAATGTCGACTCAGTTCAATCAATTGACCTAACTTGGGGGCCTCAAGGACTGGATCCCATTCCATTAGTGCAAATTTGTCTTCCAAGAGAGAGTATCGTGTACATCAAACTACTCGGAAAATCAGTTTTGATCCTCGATCAACGTGGATCTAAAAAACTAAGACTCAAATCCTTTCGAATAATCATGACTCGAACGAAAACAACATAGACTCAAAACTAATCCCATACTCATTGTAGCTGGATAGTTTTTCAATGATCAATCTCAAACTAGGATTAAAACGGAGAAGATTTTAACTAAAAAAGGGAAGAAGAAGAAGAAGAAGATAGCACAGATGAAAAGGCTAGAGAGAAAAATCGAGGAGCCTCAAAAATGAAAGACACGTGAAAAACCAGGAACCGGGAGCCAAGTCAAATAAATTAATAATCTAAGATTGAATCTCAGCCATCCATTTGATCAGATGGTTCACAACTCATCTTAACTAGCAAAATCCTTGACACAACCAATGAACCATTTAGAGGTGGCCACGTAGGCCATCCACAATCCAAATAATTCGTCAAGGCAACTTTAAAAAAATAGCTCATTTTTAATAGTGTTTTGAGAAACACACACTTTCAATCTTCGCCTTAATTCTCAATAACACTCAATTCTCTCAGGTTGTTGAATTGTACATGGAAAACCAATCCATCCTAATTGCCCAATACATGCAAAAGAATTAACATGTATCAATATATAGTAAAGTCAAGCAGGATTTAAACTTTCCAACAGATAAAAATTTTGCCCCCATATCTGAGGGATTTTTATCAATATGAACTTTAAACAAATTAACTTTACCTATAGAGATTGTTTCTCTAATAAAATGACAATTCACCTTAACGTGTTTTGATCTTTCATGATAAACAAGATTTTTGTTATGCAAAAGTGCACTTTGGCTGTAAGTAAAAAAAAGTGGGAGTGTCGTACTAAAATTTCAATTCATTTAAAATTCCTTTTAACCAAATATATTCTTTTACGGCCTCAGTAATGACAACATATTCAGCTTCAATACTGATTAATGTTACTATTGATTGCAATTGTGATTTTCATGTTATGCAATTATCACTAAGTGTAAAAAGTAAGTTGAGGTAGATTTTCTAGTTATCTTTATCACCGCAAAATCAGAATCCACATACCCTTTTAAGGTTAGCTTATCAGTCATTTTTTCATACACAAGACCCAGATTTAAAGTACCCACTATGTATCTTAACAACAATTTCAAACCAGCCCAATGGGGTTTACAAGGGTTGGAAATAAATCTGCTCAAAAAACTAATTGCATAAACTAAGTAAGTCTAGTTGTAATCATGGAGAACATAATAGAACTGAGCATTAGCATAAGATATGTTATTTATCTCCCTTAATTCATCCTCTATTATAGGAAAGTGTGCACTGAAAAGATTCATGTAGGTTGCTAATGGAACACTCACAGATTTTGATGCCTTCATGCCAAACTTAGTTATTACTTTGTTCAGATAGGCCTCCTGAGAAACAGTTAACCTGTTTTCGGGCTATTTCTACTTATAATCATTCCCAAAATCTTCTTAGCACTCCCTAGATCTTTCATATCAAACTCAGATTTTCAAAAGCTTTTCATTCTTATGATTTCAGACTTGCTTGAACTAGTCAAAAGCATGTCATCAACATAAAGTAGCAAGTAAACCTCATAGCCTCTCTTTGAGTTATTATAGTACAAGCAAGCATCATAATCACTTTTTTTAACACTATCTAGAACTTTTCCATATAGTGACCTTTCCAATTTGCACTCAAAATTAGCTTTACTCTTCACCTCAAAATCTTAAGGCTGACTCATGTAGATATTTTCTTCCAATTCTCCATATAAGAATGTAGTCTTAACATCAAGTTGTTCTAGTTCTTAATTGAACTGAACAACCAATGCAAGAATCTACGTAATAGTCTTGTATTGGATCATACGAGTGAATATCTCATTATAATCAATTCCCTCCTTTTGAGTAAGTCCCTTGGCCACTAATCTGGCCTTATACCTTGGAGGATTACTAGGATTATTCACTTCTTTAAGTTTGTAAATCCATTTATATTGCACTATCCTATGATCCTTAGGCTTGTTAACCAACTTTCAAGTTTTATTCTTAATTAAAAGTTACATTTCTTCTTACAGTCTTCTTCCAATTTTCAGATTTTGGACCATTCACATCTTCTACAAAAGAAGCAGGTTCAGGATGCTCAATGGCTTCACCTAAAACCAAGGTAAAATCATTTAAGCTTTGAGATTTAGATCTAGGGTTAGGTCTTACTTCCATCCTTTCTCTATCTTTCGTAAGTTGGCAATCTTGAATTAGGTATAATCAGTTGGAAGGTTAGGCTCTTAAGTTTTATTTTTACTTTGAGGTTCATTCACCTCAATAGTTTCAGGTACATGTTCATGTTGTTCAATTACAGGAGTTTCAGTTTTATTTTCTTCAGGTTGAGATAGGTTGAACTTGATCAACTTTACTTCACTCTGAACACCCTTCTCATTTCCAGGTTCAACAAATTTATTAGTTTTATGTTTTAGGCATGGCATTTCAGATTCATTAAAGACTACCTCTATGTTATTAATAATCTTAATGCCTTGTACACCCAAAACCCATAACATGTACCCTTTTATCCCTTTAGGATAACCTAACATCACATATTTAGTGACTCTATATTCTTGTTCTCTCAAATTGATGTGCATAAGCTGCACATCCAAAGACTTTATGAGTATCTGGTTTGGTGGTATCCTAGTCTATAGTTCTTGTAGAGTTTTGAAGTCCACGGAACTGGATGAAGATCTTTAATGAGGTAAGCAGCAGAGCAGACTGCCTCTGCCCAGAAACCTTTGGCTATTCCTGAGCTAATAAGCATGCATCTAACCTTATTCTTCGGGGTCTTGTTTATCCTCTCTGCTAACCCATTTTGTTGGGGTGTAAATTTACAGTTTTATGTCTCATTATTCCATTTTGCTTGCAATAGTTGTCAAATTCAAAGTTACAAAACTCAAAGCCATAATCAGTGATTAGAGTTTTTATGTTTTTATGTAATTGGTTCTCTACTATCTTAAGCCAAGTTCTGAACTTCTGAAATGTTTCAAATTTAGCCTTTAAAGGGTAAACCCAAACCTTTCTTGAATAATCATGTACAAAAGACAAAAAATACTCATTTCCTCCAAAGATGGGATGTTTTTCAGGACCCCATAAATCTGTATGAACATAATCTAATGGTCTATTGGTTCTATGTGAGCTTGTTACAAAGCTCACTCCATTGGACTTACCCAACACAAACAAGTCTCACAAAAGCTTAAAGGCTCAGTTTCATCTTTCCCATGTATTTTTTGGTTACTTAGATACTTTAAGGCTTTGTTACCAATGTGACCCATCCTATTATGCCACAGCTCAAATTTGTTTTCAATAACAGTGAATATGGGACCAAGTATAGGGATTGCATTACCTTCAAGGTAGTACAATCAATTTTCCTTTGGTCCTTTCATAAAAATTAAAGATTTTTTCATAATTTTTAGAACCTCATTATCAGACTTTAAAACACGTCCCTCATTTTCAAGAATCCCTAAGGAGATTAGAGACATATCGACATTCCTGATTGGTCTCACAATGCCATCACACATTATAATGGCAAACTCATCAATCCAAATTACAGTCTGAGAATTATTATCTCTCATATAAACTTTTCTAGGTTCTACATCATTATAGTTATAAAACTAAGATTTTATGGGACTCATATGAAATGTACAACTAGAATATAATATCCAGTCATTATTAGTTTCATCACTAGTTCCAGTCGTCACATGTAGGCTATCGAATTCAGATCCTACAACAGCATTGTTCAATTCCTCATTGTTCTAATCATTTTATTTCTTTTTCCAATCAAAACATTATCTTTTAAAGTGCCCCAATTTTCCACAATGGTAGCACTTTTTATTACTCTTATATTTAAATTTTGATATTCCTTTAATCCTTTCATGTTGAAATGTAAAATATAGATTTTGTATGGTAAAGTTTTAGTCAGAAACATGGTATCAAGTGAAGCCATAAGGCTCTAGCAGTTTTGGCTTCATCTACTTGTCTAACAATTATCAGATAAGTGCAAAATTGTTGAACTATATGCAATTTCATTCCTCTCTTCAATTTCACTAGGTTTTGGTTTAAGTTCTACATAAAAAAGTTTCGGGATCATCAAGGATTTTAGCAACCTTTTGTTGGGCTAAGATGCCCTCATTTTCAACTTCCGTATTGAGTAATCCTCCTTTCCATCGAATTGTAATAATTCTGTAAAGCCCCGTTAATTTTATAGAGTAAAATTTATTTTCTTGATGTTATAAGTTATATTTTTGAAAGTTGAAGGGTTAAAACGAAAAACAGGTGATAGAGTAGTTTTTATATATCGATTTTTAGCTCATTGGATAGTTCATAATTATTCATGCATAATAGGTTCGAGAAAAAGTTAATTTGAATAAGTGAAATCCAAGATCTTGAGATCAAAAGATATTGCATTAAATTGTAATTTAGTTTAGTAAATTAATGAATTTAAAATCAATGGCGTAAGAGCAAACCGCTGTTGACTTTAGTGGTAATGATATTAATTCGTTTATATTAAATTATGCTTTAAAAACTTATGGGTGGCTGGAGCTCTTATCATATTTTTGATATTTGTTATCATTTAATATTATTTAAATTCTTTTGATTTGACTTATGAATGTATGAAAAAAGCCACGTGTCCCCTAACTATAGAGTTAAGATGTTTGCTGATGAAGATATAGAATATATTTCAACAGAATTTGTTTGCAACATACACGCCACTCAAGATTTTATTTCTTAAAAGTCTGACCAATTTCTTTGAGGGCATGACTTCCTATTATATTAAAAGTCTTTTACCCACTTTAAACACATTATAATTCTCATAATTACCCAGCATATATACGGATATATTTTCACGGTAGGCAGGTAAAAAGAATTAGGTTGGAACGTAATTTTGGTCTTGTATTTTAAAAGTTAATTTGATCCAAGAAGGTAAGATACCGAGGTGGGGTTGACTTTATCCTGTTTAAATTATTGTTTTGTGTCGTCGAATTATTATACTTATGAACGTCAAAGATATGATATGATGTGATGTGTATGATATGGCCATCTGTTATCAAAGATTTGTTATGTATTGAACTCTTACCGATTTCTAAAGATATGATGACGGTATGATATTTTTGACACATGATTTAAATATTTTTATTTGGGATTCCATCATTATTCGTGTCTTACTCACCATTTTTCCTCTACTTCTCACAGGTTAGAACATGTCGTTGGTTAACAGGTGATGAAGTGTTGTGGTGCCAAATTTATGGTAATCAATAAATTAATCCGATGTAACAAAATGATTTTTACTATTTTTATCATATGAATAATTATTTTATGAATTTGGAACATGATTTCATTTGGCCATGTATTTTCGTACGTTGATTTGATGGTGACTGTGTTAATTGTTAAATTTGCTTATTTATTGCTAATTGTGGTAAATACTATTTATCTTTCAATGCTGACAGTTAAATGTTGAAAGCATCATGTATACATGCATTTACGTCTCAAAATAAAAATTTCTCAGGGTCATGTCAAGTTTACTAGCCATGAGTAATTTCTAGTTAATTAAATCCAATTTTATCCTTCCATTTCTTCTATGATTTTGACAGAACAATGATTATGTTTCCTACTTTTAAATATTGTGTGCTCGTTAATCTTCGTACACTTACTATTCAACGGAGCAAATTAGTTCTTAGTTCGAGTTGTATACATGTTAGGTGATAAATAAATAAAATAAAATGGGAAATTACTAATCAATTTTGTGTAAACTATTTGTACACAAATTCATAAATAATTAAATTATTTGGTAACGACTTTAATATATAAAATTTGGGTTGTTACATATTTGATCTTCGAACCTATTACAGATTCTATAAAAAAGTGGCTTGTATTCATGGACATAGTATGATCTTAAACTGCAGATCAACTATTAGGCAGCAAGGGTTTTTAAAAAATTTCCAATTTAAAACAGTTACCGATATACAAAAACTGAAGCACAAATCGATAATATTTGATCAAGAATTGTATCAATATCAGTGATTAACCCAGAGAACAATTATCTATCAAAAATTTCAGAGATACAGCATGCCAGAAAAACAGATATATACATATGCAAATCAAACCTAATTTCTACACAAGAAATATCTCATGCATATATACCAATTAAAAACTTGCTAGAGGTTATGAAACGTTCTCACCAATCTCAAGAACCCTAAATCAGAGGCCAAATAACACTCAATCACTGGGGATCAATTCAGTTGGCGTATCGCCCTTCAATTTCTTGTAGATATCACCAAACAATAAAATGTCGGTAGTAGGTTATCAGATTCAAGAAACCAATAGATCCTCCAAAAAATTGACCCAATGAAAAATTTAGTTTTGAAAAATCGCACACTCAAAAAATCCTAAGGCTTTGATACCAGTCTTGTTGGGATTTCTTGATAAAAAAAAAAAATAAACGACAAAACTATAGTAAACCACAATCACGAAGCATAATAAAAAAAATTGAACACAAGAATACCAAAAATGTTGATTCAATTGGGGGGGGGGGGGGGGGGGGGGGGGGGGGGGGGGGGGGGGGGAGGGGATTTGAGTTGGTTCCACTAGTGCACTCTTCCTTTCAAGAGAGAATATCGTGTATATCAAACCACTCAAAAAATCAGTTTTGACCCTCAATCCACATGGATTTACAAAACCAAGACTCAAATCCTTTCGAATAATTAACCTAACAAACTTGACTCAAACGAAAGCAACATAGACTCAAAACCAAGCCTAAAGTTGTTGTTGTAGTAGGATATTTTTTCAACGATCGATCTCAAACTAGGATTAAAACAGGGAAGATTTTAACCAAAAAAGGGAAGAAGAAGATAACACGGAGAAAAGGCTAGAGAAAAATTTAGAAACCTCAAAATAAAAAACGTGTGAAAATAGTGTTTTGAGAAACATACACTTTCTATATTTTCGGAGAAAAATTGACTTTATGGTATGCTTAAATTTTCTGCTTCTCCTTCATGTTTCACAATTTGAATTGGTTTGATCCCAAAGCCTCGCCAGAAATGATTCATCTGGATCGATGTTAGTTACAGGATATGAATCTCGTGTTTGTTGTTTAAAGATTTTAATTAATTAGGATTATCAATTTCTTTGGTGTTTTGATTCCAATGTGATTGTTTGAGACAAAATTATAACTAAAATAAAGTGGATTAAAAGTTTGTCACGATATACGTTTGAAGTGCACGGTTCGTTAACAAGTAGTAAAATGAATTTTGAATCCAAGTATCGTACTCACAGAGATTGTACTAGTTTAAATTCAAATTATTTTCACCTTAACCGAAAAAATAGAAATTTATGATTTCTCAATAACTAAATTGTACCCACTTAAATTACGTATGAGTGCAGGACGTAAATTAATTAAATCAATGCAATGTTATAATTAAACGCAAATTTTATAAAATATAATGATGAAAAACGTACTAGGATTCTAAATCCCCTTTAACTTTGAAACTTATAAATTTGACAATACGATTCAATTATAAAGACCAATATTCCTAATTTGTTTAATAATTTCTCTCGAGGAGAATTAAACATATTTTTACATATGACCCGACTATATTTCTATGACGGATGGAAACATATTAAAATATATTAAAATTTTATTAATACATAAAGATCACGTAAAGCATAGTGGTAGATTTCTATCCACTACCGGAAGCTATGACATTTAACACTTTATCTAACTTATTTTCAATCTTTCGAAGGTAAAACAAGCTACAAACTCATACAAATATTGTGCATATAATTGTAAAAAAAAAAAAAAAAATCCATGTCAATCATTCAATAATTGAAAACTTGCTTTAATATAAAAAACAAATAACATTCAAAAATCAAAGGTTCATTATACAAGGTTTATTGTAATCCTAGTACCAAAAAAAAAAATCTCTAGCCTAACATCATATTAGAATTAAACAAATAAAATTGGAACGACGTCATCAATAAATTGATGGAACGTAATTTATTTTCCAAGTTGATATTGTCGTCGTCCTTCCGTCTCGTTTGTCTTCTTCTGCGTGTATTTTTTGTCTTCTTCCCTAAAACTCCTCCAGCTTACCGTGTGTGTTTCCTATTTATTTCCAATCAATCAATTGCCAATAGTTTCTTTCCTTCCAAATAGGAGCCCAATTTCATCATAATTCCCTTCCTCCCGTGAATCTGCCTCCAGCTTTTCTTTTTCATTCCAAAATAGGATTCCAATTAAATTGGACTTTCATTCCTTTTTTTTTCCTCTTTTCAACAGCCGCCTTTTGTTTTTGTAGTCTCTGTATGCGTGTCTATCTATTTATCTTCCAAAATCTTCCCGTTGTTTTGTTCCCTTCAAATTCAAATTCCTTCAAGAATTTTGAGTCAAAGTAGAAAACAAATCCTTTACAATTTCAGCCGCCACTTTAATTGGTGCTTGCTTCCAAGTCCTCAATTACTGATGTAACTCACTTTTATCCTTTAATCCAATTAAATGTGCTACTCACGTCTTTCTTTACTTCAATTCAAATTCTTCAATTCCTAACACGTGGAATTTGATCCCAAACATCCATCCAATGACCAATTTATCCTTCTTTCCTTTCCAATGGCTTCAAAACAAGTCGATAACTTAAAACAAAAGAAAATTAACCCAAGTTAAGTAAAATTTAATAATTTGACAACATAAAAACTTAATAATTTGGCTCGAATAAGTGCACAAAATGCACTTAGCAAATACCCTCAACTAAAGCTTTTGTTCATCCTCGAACAAAACAAAATCTAGACATAAAACATACTACCTAAAACAAATCACAAATAATGAACTCAACGTTGAACTGCTTCCCATATGCCTTAGGTCTGAATTTAAGCAAAACTTTAAACAGATCCAAACAACATCGAATATAATTTTTTTTATTTATCCGATGTCTGACTTAGAGAGAGAGAGAGAGAGAGAGAGAGAGTGCGTGTGTGTGTTATTAGCCAACGTTGATCTTACACCCATACTAGAATACAACCAATTAAGTGTTGTTGATTTACTCATAATTAGGGTTGTAAATGAATCGGAAACTGACTGAATCTATCTATATCTGATTCGTTTGATCTGATAATCCAATTGATATTTGATTGTTAAATTCGTATCTATTTTGCTATATTATCGGATATTCGATCCGATAATTCGATCCGAAATTAAAGAAAAAATAATTTTGGACTAACTTTTTTTTTTTCCAATTTTTCCAATTCTTAAACGGGTTTAATAGTCATAAATTTTTCAAATTTTTTATGTTTTGAATTTGATGACTTTTTTATTGTAAATTTATTTATTTTAGTCACAAATAACATGCCATAAAAAAATTTTACCGGCTCAATTATTTATAACAATTAATCGAATCAGATTGAGCTATATGCATATTTGATCAATTTAATTAACGGATTATTGGATTCGGATCTTAATCGTGTTATCGAATTAAGACCCTGAATTCATCTCCCATTAATTTCATCGGATTCAGATCAAAATTCAATCCATTGACAGCCATACTCATAACCCCAATTTCTCGTGGTCAATTTTTCCTCACACCTCTCGTGTAAAATCACAACTTATATTTTTCTCTCAAATCTCGAGATATTTCTAGTACGTGTGGATTCCTAATAATCATTATAACGCATTTTTTCCACACAAGTGGTCATCATTAGATACTTGTAGAAAGAAGATGGTAAGTATTTCTCAAAAACACACCGTCGGTCTCTATAGTTCAAATCCCAAAGTCCTTATCGAGTACCTCTCACTTTTGATAATCTAAATCTTTTTTTCTTTTTTTCGCAATGAATATATTTTGATTGTTTTTCTTCTTTTTTTTTCTTTTAACATCTTAATGTATAAGACTTCTCTGCATTAAACTTTCTAAATGACATGTGGCGAGCTTTTGGCTGACAACTCCCAAATCAAATGACCATAGGGCACCATATTTTAGATACCTTAATAAACCTAAGGGAAAATTTCATAAGTAAGGGATTAAGTATCACCCATTTCAAAATTAAGGATAGATGTTTTAAATTAATAAATATATATATTAATGTCACAGATCCATGCAATTTGGTCACAAATTAACCATTT
>CAIGRP010044871.1:0-10834 GCA_903798385.1 Fraxinus cuspidata
TTTTTTTTTGATAACCGTGGATATCCGGGCCAACTTGTGCACACTTCGACTCATCCCCGAGCCTTGAAGTTTACGGCCGGGTACTTACTTCAGTGATCCTGAGGGGACTCGAACTGCTGACCATTGGGAAAAAAACACAAGGCCTATAGTAAGTAGCTGATATTCCAACTTAAATCAATTCAATTCATTGCACATCACAAGTTAAGTACACCTATTTCCTTTTAGCTGAAGTGGCAAGATAAGTTTTATCCTTTGATCGAGTCCATAATAATCTCGTGTAAACAATATTACTGCTGCATTAATTTGTTAAGTTGGCTGCTAGCTAGCTTCCTATAAAACATCCGCCAGTTTTCAGTTTTGTGCTAAGTTTCCTCTTAAATCCCACCGATATCCTCATTCTACCTGCCTTCTATCACAGCAGCACTATTATTTTACCACATTTATTCTCTTTCTTCAATTGTTCATGCTCAATTTTAACAAGGATCGACAGAGCGAGTGAATTTTCCACCTTCATCAACTAAAAGCTGCAAAACACACTAAAGCATTTGATGCTGCTAATTCCTTTTACTTGTGCATGAAAAAGCATATGTATGCATTCCCTCAACCCAATTCCCACATCTTTCAATGCATATCCTTCACGTTACGGTTGAGATCTTAATTCTGAAAAGCATGTGTATTAACCTAGAGTGGAAATGTGCATACATGATGTATACATATACATATATGTCAATATACTATATACATTATGGTCAAGCTTTTAATTTTCGAGATCGGTTGACATGTCAATATCAACATGATTCTAGAGATATGATGTCATCATTTTATCTACTTTGATCTTAATAATAATTAATTTACTTATTATATGTTTATACATATTGGTATAGATGATTAATGAACATATAGAGAGTTTATTTCTCTTCCACACTTGTATCTCTTATTACAACCTACTTTCCACTGTTGTTGTGTGTGCATATATACTTATATATACATGCACCTATATACAATGGCATTTATTGATTTCGATACGGGTCAGCACAATGACACAGTACCCAGAATTTTATAGGACCATCCCTAACGTGTGCATATCATTCCCAAGTAATAAACATACCAACATTAAAAACTCTAAAATGTTATGACATCAAAAACAGCCATAAAATTTCAAAATTCATCCACATAGGAAAAACAATACACGGCCTCAAGATTGTTAAGAACTATCTAATCTAACAGCTCAAGTCATTAGAGAGAGGACACATTCTTTTATTTAAATTTATTCTTCAATGTGCTTCCTCGCGTGAGCCATATTCACTTATTATGAGTCACATGACACGTCCACAATTTTAAATATCATGTAGTGCCGAGACTTGAACAGGGACTTTTATGCTCTGATATTACGTTGGTAGGTATGCAAAGAACTCAATTTTTTTTTAAGGGGCAATCATTCCATTTCAACTATAGCACTTCAGCTTACAGATAGAGCATTGAAACAACCCAAAAATCTACACCATACCATAGAGACCATCAAGTGAATGGTCGAGTGCCAATAAAAAAATTTCAGTTCCCACATAATTAAAAGACAAACAAGAAACATAATAACTACCCAAAATCTTGCAAAGCATTCAGTTAATACACTGTTGACAATTATGAAATGAATCCAACAAAACTTAAGAAAATCTCAACCACTTCAACAAAGATAACCCATCAAAAGAAAACAGCAAAATGGCACGAATAAACATAATTTTACCTGCGAATTCTTGTTTATTTATCAGTCGGCTGGATGAAATATGGTAAGGGTTTTGATGGCCGCTATGGAGTACGAAAAAAAAGGGTTCCACTACATTTCATTAGCATTTTTAGCATTTTTATCTGATATTTTTGTAAGAAAAGGAAAGCCTTTCTCTAAAATGCAAGCGTAGGGTTGTGGACAGAAAAAGCAGGAGTTTCAACTAGTCAAAAAAGGAAAAATTGAGAGCAATTTGTGTAAGTTCTGAGGGGCACGTAAAGCATCTTTTAGTGGTGGTTAACAATTTGTTATTCTATATAATTTTCTTAGGATTAAATTTCGTTAGCTACCCAACTTTATACTTAGTATCGTCATGATTATTCAATTTTATATTTAGTGTTATCATATCCACTCAATTTGATTTTATTTCAAAATGATCACCTAATTTCATAAAACGTTTCATCATGGTCACTCAATTTCTTTTCATCATTTTCAATAATTTTAAAAGTAGTAAAATGATAACTTTGTATTATGTATTATATATATATATATATATATATATATATATATATCCACACTTAAAAAACAATAAAATTAATTTTTTTATTTTTAAATAAGCTTTAATTATGTTTTATTTTTTCAAAATAAGTTTTCAATTTTTTTAAAATAAATTTTATATATATAATGCAAAAATACCGTTTATCCCTTTTAAAATTAATGAAAATGGTGAAAAGAAGTTGAGTGGTCATGTTGAACTGTTATATGAAATTAGGTGTTTATAGTGAAATAAAATTAAATTTGGTGATAATGATGACACTAAATATAAAGTTGGGTGGTCATGTTGAAACAAAATCAAATTGGATGGTCGTGGTGACACCAAATATAAAGTTGAGTGGTCATTGATGAATTTAACTCAATTTTCTTAATAAAGACAAATAGCAAAATATAGATTTTTTAAATTTAATTGTTTCAATGGTCACTGAATGCATGTCTATATTTTCGATTACTTACTAAAATTTAAGATGTCGAGTTTTGGCCACTATACTTTGATAAGTGTTGGACGTTATTCATTGGCTAGCTTCTATTTCGAATATCTAACGGAAGTGGTGATGTGACTAACAAAATGTACTTGTGGTGTCTCATTAGGCCGGTAAACTTTGATGTGGTTGAATTTTTGTTACTAAATTTTGAAAAACGTCTCCAATTGCTCACTAAACTTCTAAAAATGTCTTCTAATACTCATTGAACTTTAAGATAGTAGAATTTTGGTTACTGAACTTTGAGATAATTGAATTTTGGCCACCAAACTTTGACATGACTGAGTTTTTGTCACAAAACTTTAAAAAACGTCTTCTATGAACCACAATAAATTTGGATTTAATTACCATTTGCAGTTAAAATTTAAATTTAATTTAATTTAACAACAAAATCCATTGTATGTTTCGTTGTAAAATTCAAATATTATGATAAAAATAGTTTAAATTCTACAAACATAAATTAACATTAAATTTAACTACTATGTAGTTGGGTAATCATTCCTAGTGATATAGACAATGCTTACAAAGTTGTGCAAAGAAAGTGACTACTAATTGTAATGAAACACACAATATATTTATTGTTAAAATTAAATTAAATTCGAATTTTAGCTCCTATTTGATTGGCATTAATTTTTTTTTATAGAAATTTTGAATGGTAATTTTTTTGAAAATGTGTAGTTAAAAATTGATTTTTTTTTTAGTGTAAAATATTTTATTATATAAACGTGTAATTAAAGTGAAAATGAGAATTAAAAAAAAATTGTTTAAAAGGGAGATAAAAAGGGGCTTAATTAAATCCAAATTTATAGTGAACAATATAAGATGTTTTAAAAAGTTTAATGGCCAAAGTTCGATTATCTCAAAATTCAGTGGCCAAAATCCAACCACCTTAATGTTCAGTGAGCAATAGACGACATTTTTCAAAATTTAGTGGTCAAAATTCAACCATCTTAAAGTTTAACAATGCGACGGGATGCCACATGTGCATTTCGTCATCCACGTCATCAATTCTGTTAGAAGTTTGAGACGGAAGTTATACCAGTGAATAACGTACAACGTTTTCCAAATTTTAATGGTCAAAACTCGACATTTTAAATTTCAGTGAACAATCGAAAATATAAATATAGTAACAATTGGAACAATTAACTCGATTTTTGAATAAAACAAAAATTTGGTGTCGCCTGGACTCGAATCAAAGACTTTTAGTGTGCTAGACTAACATCATAACCAACTACACCATGACACTCTCATCGTTCAAAATTAAGAACACATCTCATTTTTTGATAATCTTAGAAAATAACTGTGTATAAACTAATTCCTCGTTTTACAATCATTATTTTCAAATTCTTTTTTTCTAACATAATCATTTTAACCACACATTCGTACAGTTTTAATATTCTACACGTAAATTCAAAATTTTTCTTTACTTTTTAAACACACATTCATTTGAAAATCACTCTTCAAAACTCTAATTTCTTAAAATAATGATTGTCATAGATGGCTAAATTCATTATATATATCTTAGTTCTATTGGACACTATCCCGACCAGATGATCTCGACCAGTTGGCTCCTACCCCAATCTCGTCCACATCTTGCAGTCGACCAATCAAGTTTAAGAAGTTAAACACGCGGTTAAAATTGCACGTTAACATTTTATAAACTACTAATCACCAATTACAATATTGATTCTTTTTCCAAGTCACTACAAATCAATGAAAATAATAGTCTGATTTTTTATATATCAACGTCCCTATCCTTTTCTTTCTTTGGTTTTTTAATGGATAGCCCACCCCAACCCACTGGACAAATTCCCGCTGAATCAATAATTATCAACTTTTATTAGCTAAGCCCCTCTTTTAAAGTAGTAATTTTTTGAAAAATGTGTGGTTAGAAAATAAGATTTTTTTAATATATGTGTAATATAATTTTTAAAAGAATTTTGTTGAAAATAAGAAAAATATTCAAAAATGCAGCCCAAAATATTACCAACTTTTATTAGATATACATGGGACAAAAGAAAATTCATGCATATTTTGGCTAAGCATAAAAGTTTCAATTACAAAAAATTTACTTATAAGCAAATAGTGCACTTCTACGAAGAAATACCTTGTTTATAGAGCCAATTCCAAAATTTACTACATTTTAAGGGGGGAATTCATCATATGCACAAGAAAGTTCCTCAATTAGTTTAGGAAACCTCCAATTATTCCTTAATTCGTTATAATTTCTATTTACCTTTGAAAATTCGTAAAAATCTACATCTATACGCATGTTTGTGGAGAGATATTTAAATCGTACCATAGTCGAAGAGGTGATTTCACCACAGGGGAGGAGGATTTTGGGGATTTTGGTTATAATATTTTATGCTGAGGAAATTTACAGAGAGAAAGAAAATTGGTGGGAAATGAGACAACACCTAATTGAGCTTGATATCTAAAAATTACATAGCCTTGGTGCTTTTAAGGTTGGTAATTTTCTTCCGCGGTCACTGAAATTTCATTTTGGTCACTTAACTTTAAATTGTAAGCATTGAGTTTCAATTTAGTTCAAAATTTCAACCGTCACATTTTGTCACCTATTATCCATCAAACTGAAGGAAATTGCTTAGTTAGCAGTCATTTCATAATTGATCTTTTACGTAATCGTTATGTCAACCTCTAGAAACGAAAATGATAAAATGAGAAATGTGGCAATATATTTAGATTAAAAGACATATATATATATTTTTTTAAAAACATTTATTGCTTTACATTGAAACAAGTTTGTATGTCAAGCATCGATTATATGAAAGATTCGTTGTGGCATAGCAATTAATTATCATTAATTTGAGCGATTGTAAGGGTGAACAAAAACCGTCAATCTATCCGACCAAATTGAAAACCATGGTTTTTGAACCGTTGAGGTGGTTGGAACTGTTAATGTTTCGGTTGCAAATCGAATCAAACCGTTTGGAAATAGTTCGGTTTAAATTTTGATAGTTAAAATTTACTTGAGACCAAATCAAGCCGTTCATCCAATTTTAAAAAATATTTGTCTTACTCAAAATATATTATTTACTGGACAATTGATACTGTAAAAAATTTATTTATTGGTCCGCTTCTATTTGGGTTAGGGAAATAATGATTTAAATATCTTTTTAAGAATTAAAGAATTTGCAAATTTAAATTTAAGGAAAATTGTAGTCATGGTATCAAATCTTTCACCTTTGTATATACTACCTTTCATTTGTGTCACTACAGATACCAAACATATAAAAAAATCGTGGCTTTTCAGTTTAAATTGATAGAAACCGTTATTTTTTCTATTAGTTGACCAAATATCAAAGGTTTGACCAATGTTGATTAATTTTTAAAGGGTAAAAGGATAACTTTACATTTTTCATATAAAAATAAATATAATTAAATAATTAAATCAAAAACAAAAAAACCTATTCTCTTCTCCACCCAACCCAACCCAACCCAACCCAACCCAACCCAGCCCAAAACCAAAACCCCAAAAATGCCGGCACTACCACACCAACACAACTCCGACGCCACCACTCCAAAATCCGGTGTAGAAGAATGAGATTACAATCAGCCGATGACCTTATTGGTGAAGGCGCTAAAGACAATAGAAAATGTGAGGGTTTTGGTTAAAATTGAAGTGGTAAGGCCCCGAAAAGCTCAGGCGCCAACAGGGAGCTGGCTAATAACAAGGCCTACAATGGTAGAGAGGAAAATGGAGAGCAATTGCCATGCTTGTGGGAGAGACTTCAGGGGGATTAAGGATGACAAATCGAACTATAAGACCTATGGAAATGGAGAGGATTAAAGGAATGATTTTTGAGCCTTGTAGTGGGGAAATTTTGGGATTTTGAATCATTGGCTACTAGCGTACTTTCGGTAGATGAGGAGCTACGGAGAATGAATTTATGGGGATTTTGAATCGAGAATTTTATGGGATTAAAGAGATTGAATTTGTGGGTAGTGGAGAGTGTAGTAGCAGGGTTCTTAAGAGAGGAGATATGGAGGATATTGGTGGCTAGAGGACGGTGGCGGAGCTGGGGAAAGGAGCGACGGCAAAAGTCGACCGTGGTGGATAGAGAATATAGTGCCATACTCTCCATAATTGAGCTCAAGATAGAATTCTGATCAAGGTTGCATCTGTCTAAGTGTTAGAAAGATGTTATTCGCCGGAATTTGGAGAGGTGGCGTTGGAGTTGTGTTGGTGTAGTGGTGCCGACATTTGGAGGGGGGGGGGTTGATGTGATCCAAGAAAATGTAACAAACTTACAAAGATCTGACTCAATTTGAAGAGAAATCAAAGACAATATCAAGAGTTACGGAGGATCAAGGAGTCCATGAAATGAGTTGTCCAAGATGCGAAGGCCAAGAACTCGAGTGCAATAAACCAATCAACAACTTACATGTTGGACATAAAGACGGAATCACGTTAGGTGCGTTGGATTTAAGATTTGGAAGATATATGAAAAAACGAGCAGTGTGGATGAAAACGTGCATAACTTTAAACTCGGGTGTCGGATTTCCGTCCATGAGTACAATTCGGAAACGACACAAAATTATGCACATAAACCACTCTAGACGCGAATTTTTTGAAATTTCACGTAATCTTCTATTATGTTAAAATTCTATTATTGGTATCTTTTGTAATCTTTTAGACTTTATATCCGTTTAGACTAGGGTTTAGATGTGTTCCATATAAATATGACCTATTATTTCATTGAAAAAGAACACATTATTGAGAATTATTTTGTGAAGCAAATTTGCTTTCAATCCATTGGTCTTCGTTGGATAATTTGTGAACTTGTCAAGAATCATTCTTATAACATTCAAATCAACCGGGTAAGATTCTAAAATATTCAATTAAATGAGTGAATAATCGTTTACGTTTTGTTGGTTATTTTGATTCGTTATTTTCGAATCAAATCCAAAACTATGATTATTCTGACTATCTTGGGTTCGATTTCAATCTAATCATGAGTTTCGTAGTTCTTCACTATCTGGATTCACATCAGTTGATATCAGAGATTAGGCTCTAAAATCAAGGTTATATCTTTTTCCTTTTCATTTTTTTTTCATTTGAGTCTTTATTTCCTATTTTTAGCGTTCTACGTGTTCTTTTTTTTTTTTAGTCTTTAATCCGTAATTTTTAGGTCAAAAATTCAAAAGTTATTTTGTGCTAATTTTATATCTAAATCAACGTCTGTTTTCTTCGCCGATATCATAGTTGAATTTCGAGTAAAAAAATTTCGAAAATTCAGAAAACTCAGTGGAAAGTCAAATTAAAAAAAAAGTATATTTGTTATTATTTATCTTGGGAATTGCCGGTCGATTACGTTTTCTATTGTATAAAATTCAAGAACTACTTTTTTGAATTCAAATTCCATTCCATTCCAATCATCCAATTCAATTCAATTCATTTTCTTTCTAGAGTCTTCAAAATTTCCAAACATTTCACTCAAAATCCGGTTTGATTCTATGAGAATAATCCCTAGTTGAGTTCAAATTTGTCTTTTGAAGCACTTGGGTGAAAGCAGTGAGTGGAAAAGAGAGAGTGGTGAGATCAATAGAAGTGAAAAGCCGAATTGAGTGATACACGAGCGTACATTTGTGAGGCAGAAATAAATTTTAGAATTTAGGATGTCTGACAAAGGATGTATCAACACCAGGCCGAAATAACAACCAAACCAACATGTCGAATTACATAATATATAGGTTTGAACTGTTATTTGAAGATCTACGGGATATGTTGGATAGACAAGACACTGAGCTTGCCAATTTGCGTATAGGAGTTTCAAATATACGGAGACAAGGTAGGCAGGAGCCTAGGATGAAGGTGCGTGAAGAATATGATTATGAGAGTGATGAGGATGAGGATGAGGAATCAGTAATCGAGGCCAAAATGGGTAGGATGAGAAATAGAGGAGCTAGGCTTGAACGAAGGGGTAGAAACTTGGTTGGAGACGAGGTAGATGGGAATATGGGCAATATAAAAATGTCCATTCCACCTTTCAAATGAAGGAGTGATCCGGAGACTTACTTTGAGTGTGAGAGAAATGTTGAATTGATCTTTGAATGCCACAACTATTCGGAAGATAAGAAAGTGAAGATAGGGGTCCTTGAATTCACCGACTATGCAATCACTAGTGGGATCAAGTGGTGACAACGAAGATGAGAAATAGGAAACGACCGATCAATACAGGTAAAGACTTGCATATCATACGGAAGAGGTTTGTACCTAATCACTACTACCGAGAGTTTCATCAAAAACTACAAAGCCTTTACCAAGGATTGAAGAGTGTGGATGACTATCACAAGAAAATGGAGTTGTTGATGATTAGGGTGGATGTGGAGGAGGATCGAGAGGCCATCATGGTCAGGTTTTTTGAACGGGTTGAATCGGGACATAGCTAATGTAGTGAAACTGCAACACTATGTAGAATTAGAAGACATGCTATAAATGGCTACGAAGGTGGAGAGGCAATTAAGAGAAAATGAACGACAATGTACTTATCGGGTGCTTCGGGTTTTAACTCATCCTTGAAACTGAAGTGGGACAACAACAAAGGAGATGGGTTGTTTCTAGGGGTAAAAATGAATTGCCAAAGGAAATGAAAGAAAATGCTAGCAAGAAAATGGAATCTCAACCATTAAAGAGTCAAGACATCAAATGTTTTAGGTGTTTGGGATCGGGGCACATCGCTTCTTAATGTCTAAACAAAAGAACGATGATTTTGCGGGATAATGGAGATGTGGTGAGTGAAAGTAAAAGTGCTTATGAAGGCATGTCAAAATTGGAGGAGCCTAGTGATGAAGGGAGAGTGGAATATACTGTTGGCGAGCTATTGGTCATGAGGCGAACTCTTAATACACAAATCAAGGCGGATGACTTGGAGCAAAAATATTTTCCATACATGGTGCCATATCAATAATAAGGTATGTAGCATGATCATTGACGGTGGGAGTTGTACAAATGTAGCTAACACTAATCTGGTGGAAAAATTGGGATTAACTATACTTAAACACCCTAGACCTTATAGGTTACAATGGTTGAATGAATATGGAGAAGTTACGGTGAATAGAAGGGTGTTAATAAATTTTTCAATTGGTACTTATCATGACGTAGTACCTATGCATGCTGGTCATATCTTGTTGGGGAGACCATTGCAATACGATAGGAATGTGATACATGATGTGTATAAAAATAGGTACAACTTTGTCAAGAGTGGAAAGTCTATTACACTTGGATCATTAACACCGGCACAAGTGTATGAAGACCAAATAAAGCTGAAAAATGAGAAAGAAAAGAGACAGGAAGAGTTAGAGAAAAAGAGAGAAAATAGCAAGTAAGAGAGTAAGAGAGAAAGAGAGAAAATAGTGAGGTGGCTAAAAGAGAGAGAAAAAAGAGAAGAGCCACATGATAGAAAAGAATAGAGGTCTACCGAGAGGATAGAAAAGCCGAGAGCAAATTTCTTTCCAAAAGGAAGTGAGTTGAAAAGAGGGATAGTGGAGAGACAATAAATGATCTTGTTGGTGTACAATGAGTCACTCCTCAATTTTAAGGAATCTAACCTATCCCTTCCTAGTTTGTCTATTTTTGTTTTATAGGATTTTGAAGACTTGTTCCATGAGAACAAGCCTATTGGGATACCACTTAATCCGGGCATTGAGCATCAACTTGTGTTTGAAATTAACCAATCCCACCATAGTTTGGTTATTTCTTTATTAGAGGAGGTTGAATATGTGTTCCCTAAGGAGACAAAAGAGCTTCAATGGTAATGGAAGGAGTTCNGTACAAGGAGTCACTCCTCAATTTTAAGGAATCTAACCTATCCCTTCCTAGTTTGTCTATTTTTGTTTTATAGGATTTTGAAGACTTGTTCCATGAGAACAAGCCTATTGGGATACCACTTAATCCGGGCATTGAGCATCAACTTGTGTTTGAAATTAACCAATCCCACCATAGTTTGGTTATTTCTTTATTAGAGGAGGTTGAATATGTATTCCCTAATGAGACAAATGAGTTTCAAGGGCAATGGAAGGAGTTTATATGCTGAGAGTTAAATGTCAAAGGGAA
>CAIGRP010044876.1:427-26163 GCA_903798385.1 Fraxinus cuspidata
CTATACTACACATGATTACACCATTCCAAACTGCAACCATATTTAAAGTGATTTTTGTTTTCATCAACTTTCTACATGGGACAAACACATTTTTTGTTTTCCCACCAACATAAACTCATTTTAATTGGCTTACTTTGAGCTTCAATTTTTCATTCACCTGAGCATCAATTTTTGCAAGTAAATACATGATTTCGATGTATTCACGGAGGAGAACACAAATCAATCATTATCTTCCAAAATAACCAAACGGGTAACACTTAAAACTCATGCCAAAGTCAGCCGTATACTCATTTTTCCAACAATTTTTCCAACAAGATTCCATTTGATAGAAACAATTTTTCAACATAAAATCTTGTATTATGTTTCTCTATTTTTTATCTTTTTCTGGCTTGTTAATTTTTTCATATATTATATATTTTTTCTTGTTACTAATATTTAAGGATCATGTGACCAAATTTAAGGAATTGGTTTCGATTTCCAATAGAAGGTTGATAGGGATCTTATTTTCAGTTAGTCAAATACCTTTTTGTCTTTTTGTTAAACTTATCTACATAATAATTCATAAATTTCATATTCCATTAAAGAACATATAAGTTTCAATCACATGTAAAATAAATAACTATTTAACACTATATTTTTCCTAAATAATTGTTATTTCTTCTTTTATAATGTTATTTTACTTTTTAAAGAAATTATATTTATTTCCGTAACTTTTAAACTTAGCTATGGTTCTCTCTTATTCCTATTTAAAAATAAAATTAAACTTTTGACCTCGAAACTAACGCTTCGATTGAATTACTAACTTATTAATCAAATGAGCAATGTATCTTAAACAAATTGACGACGTGGTTGGGTGTGATAACTATATTCTATCATATGTATGCTTATATTTTTCTCTACTACCTTGCAACAACAATAACGATTTCATGGGCGACCTATTTGTGTGTAAATCTTGTCAATATTTCTCTATAATTTCTATCCGTCTTAAGTAGGTAAATGACCTCTGCAATATATCTTATTGGCATCAAAGAGTACTAGTTATTCGAACAACATTTCACTTACGCCTTAAACCATGTTGAATTACCCTCTTTTGGGTAGATACACTTCCATACTTCGATAGAAATCCCGTGGGAACAAATTGCATTTTTCATCTTCATCTACTTCACAACCTACCCCCTTTCTCATTATATATATTTTTAGATTCTTTCGCTAACATTATATTTATATCTAAAGTGGAGCTTGGCTGATCCTCAATATCCACATTACGTCTTTTATAAAATTTATCACACGTGTATTTTATTTTTGTTCTTACCTAATCAGAAGTGTCAAACATGCTCGATAACGAGCAAATTCTCCTTATCAAAGTATTGGTGAAGAAACTTGGTCATTGGTTTTCAATTTTCTTAGACATCAATGGTACACTCGTGACAAGATACGATAAAATTTAATCGTCGTTTGTCTATCCATCACAATTTTCTCTTTTAATTATGAAACTCATATTTTCTTGAAAATAAAAGTTAATTTACGAAAGAATCTTATGGAAATTTGAATTAAGTATTGATGGAATCATTACACATTTATTGAGCTTCTACAAAAGATCACGTGTAACAGACAGGAGTACAGGTCCTTGAACTTTGCACCATCACCTTTTATTCTTTTCCTTCCCTGCCTTTATTCCAATACATTAGCACACAAACTCCTTACACCTAACCGCATACAGTCAAAGTCATCCTCTAAGTTAGGGTGGAATAGGGAAATGAAAAATGTGTTTCTTAACAAAATAATAGACAAAAATTTTAACTTTTTTATTCTTTAATCGCGTTCAATAATACTTTAATCTACCGTACTAAACATGCTAAAAACACATCTTGCATCAAAATCAACAAACAAAGCAAAAATGCCAAAGTTCACTACTCATACATGACAAATAATTGAAGTTTTCTTCTAAATAACTAAGGCATTATTTGATTGCACTTTAATTTCATGGAAGATGAAAATTAAATTCCATTTTCACATTTTTGGATGTTTGACTGTCCAAAATTTTCATGAAATCGGTTTTCCATATTTCACCCCACATGCTCATATTTTCTTGGTTTTAGAGGAAAAACTTGATGAGAAAAGTTTTTCTAGGCAACTTTATTTTATTATATTTAATTATTTTAATTTTTTGGTTACAAAATTTATTCCCAATTGTGACAAATTCTATCATTTTAATGAACAATTTCCTTGTAAAATGAAACCCAACCAAATAATAAAAGATTCAAAATTTTATATTTTCCATATGGAAAATTATACCAATTAAAACAATTAATTGACAATTTTCAGTAAAACAAGTTCTATACAATTCAATTCCCTGAAATTCATTTTCTTTCCACCCAAATTTCATTCTTGCAATCAAACGGAGCCTAAGAAAATTTGAGAAAGGAAAAATAACATAATAGACGAGTTCAATATGCAGTACTAAACAATATAGTTTTAACTTCTAATTTTTAATTTTATTCATGAATGTTAGTTCAATGTACTAAAAAGCTTGTCACCCAACAAGACCAACCAACTAATCAAGTTGCCAAAATTAATACTCATACACAACAAATACTTGAAGTTATCCCCTAAATAATTAGGAGAGAGAAATCGAACATCCACATATTTGGTACGTATTACTAAACAATACACAAGACAACAAATAAATTTAACTACTTTTATTCCAACGCACTAAACATGAGGGAAGCATACACACAACAAGACCAATCAACCAAGGAATTTTCCCAAGTTCACAACTCATACATGACAAATAATTGAAGTTAAACAACACTACACACGCCAACAAACAAATCCAACATACTAAACGACCATACCAAAAGCTCGCCCAGAAACAAGACCAACCAACAAGGCAAGTTGCCAAAGTACATTATTCATAGGTGACAAACAATTTGAGGAGATCACTATGCCTTCCTCCCTTCATCCCACCCTCACAACAATCAACTCCACCATTGGTGTACAGCAATACCCTTATCTCTCAATTTTCCATACAATTCTAAACATTGGCAATATGCTGTCTTAATGTCATTCTCTTCTACACCTCCTTCATCTAGCCATTGATTCTTACACTCTAAAAACAACTCATCCACGAGACATATAGCCTTGTCTTTCATCATTTCCTCCACTACTTGTGCTTCTGCCTTCATCACAACATAGTCCTCGCGCTTCAAATTTTGCATTAGCCATTCTGATATCCCCATATCTCGAGGCACAATTCCACTCATTGATTCCTCCTGAATCTCAATCTCCATGTTGTATATCTCAAATCGTTGATCCCTCATTGGATAATTCTTGTAAAACCAGTCGAGTGAACTCGTGTCGTCGGAGATGAAAATTTGTCGAGGATAATTCTTAAGACAGTCGCTCAACAAATCAGGCAGGAATTTCAGCTTCCTTGATCCAAAACTAGATTTTGCCAATGCTCGTCTTGGGGGCTCTAGATACACATCCTCTAAGCCCTTCAATGCCAATTTCTTGACCTCTAATGCAGGACCACATGATACATCCTTTGTTGGGGAATTCATCAAGCCATTTGATGTCCCAATTTTCCTCAATGCCACCACGGTGTTCTCAATGTCGGGAATTTGCTCATACAGAATATTCTCGTTCTCAAATCGTCGAAGATACACTATCCCATAATTTCTTTGTTCTTGAAGCACATTAGGAGAATCATTGCTAAATGGCGCAATCAAAATGCCACCATTCTTCAAAACACCATCAATCAGTTTAATTTCACGGAAACTTAAAGCCAAAACGAAATCAAACATGTCATTTTGGCTCAGCTCCTTTTGGTTTAGATCAGATTCAATGGAAAAATCAATACTATTTCCATTCATAAATCCAAAATCATCTTCAATATCACCAATGTAGGTGCCTAAAATGAGCCCTCTGTTGCCTTTCTTGATAAGGCCTTCGTCAACCAAATCATGGAAAAGAATAGGCAAGATCTTGAAACAATTGACATCCAAGTCGGCATCAGTATCATAAAGTCCATTCGAAGAATCCCTTCTTATACAGCCAAGGGAAAGCAATGCGACAAGAACCATTGCCAAGAACAATGATCTTGACATAGTACGCAGAACCCTGAAATCCGGGAGCTTAATAACCAAAAGGGTATCAGAATTCAATCCGATTCCAAATCCATTCACCTCATTGTTCATCTTGATTCGTTCCTTGGCTCGATAACCAGGAGCCTTTCTGTCCATATTTTGCTCGCTCAAGAGGTCGAAAACTAAAATGTGGGTTTGTTCATCAACAATAAATAGAGGTCAATCACAAATCTGGGCAGTGCGGAAAATTTGAAATTTTCAATTTTGAAAGAGAGAAGAAGAAAACGTGAAAAGACAGGTTTTTAGCGTGTACAAAATCTGGCAGCGGTGTGATTCCCACCCACGAGAGCTAAACGATTGCTTCTAATTCTACACCAGAGGAACATCAATTCCCTAAATCTTGCAAATTCCATGACTAGGGTTCTTCAAATTTCTCCCTCCCTGTATCTCTTCTCTCTCAATTCAAATGGAGTTTCGTTTCATTTCATTCACATTATGCAAAAATAAATGTTGGGTCTGTAATGAATGATTTGATATTCAACCCCCATGAACCAGAGAGATATCGATTGAAGAGAAGGAGATCTGGTGTAGAAATCTGAAAATGACAACGTCGAGAGAGAGGGGGAATGATTTAGAGAGAGGAACGGATGAGTGTGGGTGGGGATGAAACGGGTGGGACCGTTGGCTTTAATTAACATGCAAGCGTGTGGGGTCCGGGGGGACTCTAAGGTCATTATTTATTTTGTGGTGTTATAATTTTGCATCACATTTTTTAATTATATATAAAAGTCTATAATTTTTACTTATTATTATATTTATGTTCTTAATTTTTTTATCTAATTATTATTCTCTGATTAACTAAAGTTATCCCTATTGATTTGGTTTCCGATCATAAATTAGGTTGAATAAAAAAATATTTGTCACTGATATTTCTAAATAAATTGAAAAATAAATACATAATTAAGACTGAAAGTTTGTTCCTCATTTTCAAGCAAATTAATATTTTTTGAAGAAAAAGGACAAAATTCAATAGTTAATGAAATGTTAAAAATAATAATATGATAAAAATTTAAAAGAATATAAATTCGATGATGAATAAATATTAAAAACTTTGAATATAAATTCAACATTGAATAAAAATTACAAACTTTAACATAATAAACAAAATGTAATATATTTATAAAATGACGTAACATTTCAAATCATAAAGTGCTTGTGTCAAAGTGTTTTTTTTTAAATGTGAAAATAATTCTTATGAATTATTGTTGAAAATGAGTGTCGGAAAAAAAAAACAATTACTTTAAAATAATGACATAATAAGTTCAAATTATGAGCTTGCGAACAACTGCAACTCTTGTAAATAAGATAGACATGACATCGAAATGTTGTTATGATACTAGATTTTCATCAACTATTTCTTGTGTTGTCGTGACTTAAATAAAAAAGTAATTTTTTCTTGACTTTTGATTTATTCTGGCTCACTAGACTAATATTATTTGTCAAATTAGCCATACAAGTATGTATCTTCTCGAATTTTTTATCGTGATTTATTTAACTTGACAAAATCTCATCAAAAGTGTGAGTGAGGTTATCATGCATCAACCAATTTTTAAATAGTAAGTTTGATATAGTAAAAGCAAGTATAAGTGCCCAAACTTAAAGACCCTCTAGAGCTAAAGGGATTTGATAAAATAATTATTTTTTATTAATTTTAATTATGACAACAAGAATCAATCATTTGATCGAAGTAGTCATTTTAATTAGCTTCACACGATCGTCTTCCATCTTGTCAAGCAAATTGGGTATTGGTATCGACAAAAATACATCATTAATGAAATGAAATAAATTGTTTGGATAAGATTGGACATAAAATTAATATTACGTCATATACATCTTTTCTTAAAATTTGTTAAATCATTGTGCTAAAGTGTAAAGATGCATTGGATTTTCTAACGCATTTTGTATTTTAAAAATAAATAAATATAGTACTCTTTTGAGTAGAATGTAAAGGAGGAATGAGATAAGAAAGTACCAAGTAAATAGGGATAAAAATCGGGTGGGATGACGTGGCCATTTTCATCCATGTCCTATCAAAAATTTTTAGGAAGTGGGGCGGCGGGTATGCGACGGTAGTGATGATTAAATAAAATTTCTATTTATAATCCAGTTTAGTTAATTAATTAAATTTTAATATTATAACTAATTTTTTAAATGTGATTTACATTGAGAACCCTAATAATAAAATAATTCGGGTGGGTTCGAAAAATTCAGGACGAGGAATATTATTCATCTCCCCGCCTTGTTTACTATTCAGTGTAATACTCAATCTCATTTAAGGTGAGGCGGAGTGAATTTTTTTTTTTCCATCTCTATAAGCAAATGGATGTTAACTACAACGATGGAAAAGTGTTGAAATTGAAACATCATAGGGCAAGTGAAATAGAGAAAATTGTTGAAGGAAGAAAAAAGATAGAATGTTGATCACCTTGCTCTAGGAATGAACTTGTTATTCCAACTTAGAGCCTATTTGATATGTATTTTTTTGTGGAAATTATATTTTTGGAGAATTTATGGTTTAAAAGTAGAGAGAATGTTATAGATCCACTTGAAAAATTATTTCATTAAAAGTGCACATGGTTGAAAATGAGTATGAAAAAAAATGAATTTTAAATAATATGTTTAATTTCTTGATTTTGGATTAATGATGTGGCTGAATTTGATTTTGGATCCTCTTGAGCACTTGTTTGTTCCATTTTTTCAAAAAATCATTTTTCTTCTTACTCACTTTCAATCAATGATTCACATAATAAAATATTATACACATAAACTCAAATCTTTCTCATATTTTTTAACTACACATTATACAAAAATTCACTATCCAAGCAAATTTTTTTTTTTTTCAAAATAGCTACCAAACATGGGTTAAATTTCATTCTTTTATTCTCGATTTAATTTAAATAAAAACACGAGCAAAGAGAGAAATTAAGCAAGACTGGGCATGGTTCGATTCAGTTGGTTCTAAGGAGAACCGAACTGAACTCGTATTTTCGAGCATTTACTAAATGGAGTCGTCGAGTCCAAATTTAATTATAGAACCGATTTCATTCGGTTATGGGGTTCGTACAATCATTAATTTTTTTAATATTTATAACAACACTATATTAATTCAACTAATGAGATGTTCAATTTTAGCCCTTACAAAATAACGTAATTCAATTTCGTGATATCTTTTGCCCATATCTTTGTTGATTTCTCATACATTTGGTAGTTAAACCATCGGAAGATGAAGATAATGAGCTCACAATAATAAATAGAGGTTTCCAATTCGATTTCTCCATATAGAAATGGTACTACGTTAGAATAAGAGTTCTAAGTAAAATTTAGGTCGATTTGATTAATTGGACTTGCGTTGGGAATTATAAATAGGAAAATCATATTTTAGATCTGAGCTAAATTAATTAATTAGCAAATTTATTTAGAAAAAAATAAAATAATTTGACTTATTTAAAATAAAAAGATTAGGGATATTCAGTTCTTCAATTCTTGGTCTAGAATCAAGAATCGAATTAAACCAATCGGTTCTCGGTTCAGATAATTGTTCGGATATTTAATTTAAAAAGAACTGCTCGGTAGTGTTCAGTTTGGTTCGAATCCGGTTTGATCGGTTCAATTCGAGAGTTTTGTCCAACTCTAAAATTAAGCCCTTCTTTGACAACTATTTTTACAATTTTTTTCTCAAATTCAATTTTTAACCACACATTCTCACAAAAAAAATATTATGTATAAAAATCTAAATTTTTTCTACCTTTTAACAATATATTCTTAAAAAACTACTATCCCAAAACTCATTTTTCCCAAAAAAAAAAACTCTTTATAATAGTTGTTAGGGCCTAAATGTAGTTAAAATGATTTATTTTAATTCACAAGAGAGAGAGAGAGAGCGCGCGCGCACGCGAAGCAAAGCAATATTTATGGGGCGTTTAATGGATATTATTGAAGAAATAATGTATTTTAAAGAAAATATGTGGTTAAAAAGTAAGGAAATGTTATTGATGTGATGAAAAATATTATTTTATTAAAAAATATGTGATTAAAATGAGTTTTCTAAGAATGTTGTCAAACGTGGGCTTAAAATTTTTTTCCCTTTTTCTTTGATTATTATTTTCTCTATAAATAGAGTTTAAAAATAAATTCCCTCTTTCTTATTTATCTTGTAAGCATGTAGTGGAAAAAGGAAAAACAAAAAGTTTATTCTTCACGTGATTAGCACGTGCACCGCGTTTTAATGGTGGCTCTACAATCACCGACGGTACTCACTATCTACACCCAGTTCACGAACAAACCCTAAACCCCAAAACGAGAAATCGGAGATATGGGAGTGCAAAAGGAAATTCTGACGGCCGGAACTGGTCCCAAGCCGGCCCCCGGACAGAAGGTCACCGTCCACTGCACTGGTTTTGGTAAAAATGGTGACCTCTCCCAAAAATTCTGGAGGTAAATTTGTTATTTTTATAGGTTTCAATTCTTAATGTTTTTGTGCTCGTATATACTTATATATGTATATGTATATATATATTGTATATATGAAAATTTTAAAATTTACTTGTGTAAATAACCATTCGAATTTGAAATTTTTGGTAATAGCACCAAGGATCCAGGGCAGAAGCCTTTCGCTTTCCAAATTGGCCAAGGAAAAGTTATCAAAGGTACTTTTTTGGCAAAATTTAAATTATGTTAAGATTTTTCTATAGATTTTCTTCTGCCCGTTTTGTTGTACTATCTGTAATAGATGATTGGGATTTGTGATTGTGGTAGGAAGGAAAGAGAATTAACTGAATGGAAATGTGAAATGGAAGTATAGATCTTCGTTGGGTTTGATAAAAATTTGCAAGAGCTGAATGTATTTTGGTCCATAGATGGGTTGAGATAGTTACCTGTGTGGAATCCTAGCGAAAGTGACACTGTAGAGATTTGATTCTGAACTAGTTCATCAGTTTTCTCTTTTATACTTTTTGGAAACGAGTTGCAGATATTTTGCTGCAAATTCCAGAGTAAAGGAATCTTTTCATGGTTTAATCTTCCTAACTCCATGTTGAATAAATTGGCTAAATCCATAGGTATTGTAACTTGCATCATCTAGATGTTGTTTTGTTGTTTATGCTATTAGCTAAGGCTTTTGCTAGCTTGAAAATTTCTTTCTGGAATTGCTCAATGTGAAATTTATTTGTTATCTACTGCATTTTTTTTCACAGGATGGGATGAAGGTGTGTTGGGAATGCAAGTGGGAGAAGTTGCTCGATTACGGGTAATATTTAAATACTTGGTTTCATTCTTATGTGGTTAAATGTCATTTCCATCATTTAATTAATCCAAATGGCATCAAATGACTATAGCTCTAGTTGGGAAATTGGTGGTGGGATAACATGTTTGAGAACATGACAGACATTTACCACGAAACACGTCACGATTTGTGCGTTTCTTATTCTTAAGCTTTTGAATTTCTGCTTCCTGTGAGATTCAAACTTTTATGAAGTGAGGATTACATAAGCATGAAAATGAACTCGACTCACTTTTTCGCGTAATTATATGATTGTGCCACTATGGCATATAGGGTTAATGCCCATTAATAAATTGGAACATCTTTGTAAATATGTACTTGATATAGAATTGGAAGGGACCATATTTGAGCAAGTTTCTAATTCAAGCTCACCTGTGGAATATTTTTCATCTTAGGTTTTCTATCATGACTTTGGCCCTGTTTGATGGCCATTATTTAGCAAAAACAAAATTTTAAATATTGAATTTTTGGAGCATGTGTGGTTAAAAAGTCAAGGAAATGTTTTGGATTTACATGCAGAATATTTTATCGTGTGATTGTGTGGTTGAAAATGAGTAGGTAGAAAAAATAGTTTTTGGATAATGGTTGTCAAACAGGGGCTTATACAACCTGAATATTTGTTTAAGCTCTAATTGTTAATGAACCCTCTCTCTTGCTTTCTTACCCCCACAACAATTGCGGCTCGTAGTACTTCAGTTCTTCATTGATTAATACTTTCCTTAATTAGAATTCTAATTAAAATTCTCAAGTAAGACGGCAAGTTTTGCTGGACCATTCTTTTGCTGTTTTTCTTTCATTTTGTCTTCTTGCTATCGTTATTATTATATCATTATCTATTTGCCTCATTTTTATTTGAATTTATCATTGCTCAATCAGTTCTTTCCTTTTCCGATTGTCAGTGAAAAACATAATAATATTAGGAGTGAATGTGTTTCCCTGCTTGCATATTAAACTCTTGCTAAATCTGTGGTTAACTACATAGGAGGCGTTGTTCATTTTAGCTTTATGTATTTTTACAGTGCTCTCCTGACTATGCCTATGGTCCCGGTGGATTTCCAGCATGGGGTATTCAGCCCAACTCAGTTCTGGTTTTTGAGATTGAAGTTATAAGTGTGGAGTGATCAGCATATCATATTTATTGAAGGAGTTTGGTTAACCTACGTTTAATAATCGTGATTGTTGAACATGATATGTCTTGTTTGGTATTTGATCTTGGTTGATGCTTCTATTGATCTGATCATGCACGAAGGAGTTTTATTAAAACTTAAGCTGTTCTCTTAAACAGTTATCTTATTGATCTTGGTTATGCCATTTTGGTTCTGGAAGAACTAGATCCTTAGCAGTTTTCAGGGGACATGTTAGTTTTAATGAAATGTGTATTAGGTGTCATGTTATAAGATAACGTAGTTTAATTCTGGTTGTCAATCTACAACAACTCAAGATTGGGGTCATCTACGACTCTACATGGAACATGGTGGAATACAAACTAAGCCCCTGTTTGGTGTAGATTAAAATCCACTAAAACTCTTAAGCTAAAAGTCAATAATTAATTTAATATCATATTTTATGAGATTTAAAACTTTTTAATCGCACACTTCATAAGATTCATAACTTTTTAATTATGCATTTCATTTTTATCAAAATCTACTAAAAATCGATTTTAATTAACACTATACAGGGGTTAATTAACTTAGTCGAAGTGCCACTAACAGCTTCTCTGGGTGCTTGGCAAAAAAGGTCACGAGGTGTTTGAGACTGAAATAGTCATCAGTTCCTCTTGAGTCTTGGGCGTACAATTCCTCTAAGGCAAACGTTCTAGCTGCCACCATCCCAGCAGTCAATGCAGCTCCAAACAAAGCGTGCAATCTCACACAATAATATTTTGACGTGAAGATCTTTGTTTTTTCCTGTCAAAATTTTAACTTAGTATACATAATTAGAAATTCCTACTGACACCATAGAAATGACGCTTCACGGGCATGTCGGGTCACCCCTTGCCCTGCTTGGATTCTCCTGCCTTATTCTTTCCCATTTTCTGTCCCGTATTATGGGCTAGGGCAATCGGTCGGATCTAAACAAATTTTGAACATCCGATGGAGAGATCGAGTTTCAAGAAATGAATCGCTATTGATTTGATACAAATAACGGCAACTTCTTGAATGGTTTGAGGGTTTACATGATGAAATAGCTACTCCAAGTTTTAACCATCCCTCAGATTAGTTAATTAAATTTCAAATTCTTCAAACGAAATTCAATTAAAGAAATGCTAAGCTGTCTCCAAAAACCATCCCGTCGTATTGTGGGCATGGGTACTTTAGGACAAATTGCCATCCCTATGGCAGATGAAACATTTCCCCACTTCTTTTGTGTCAAAACTATCACGAGAATATATAAATGTATATGTATGGGAACTCACATTTGGCAACGTCGAATTTAAGTCTTGGAATCATAATGTTGAAAAGAAAATACACGTCTCAGTTTTGATAGTTTAAACTTTTAAATGAGACGATTTAACATAATATTAGAGTATGACACATGCAGGTTTCAAGTCTCATCACATCGATTTATAAAAATTGCACATGTACAAGGCCTTTGATGAAACAAATGTCGGAAAGATTTTCTAATATAGAACAAGGTTCGAAAAGACAATATCGAGATGGCAGAGGCTAGCTAAGTTTTGGCTGATTGAGGCTACAACTTGCATTGTTGTGGCGGTCGGCTATTTAGAAGCCCAAAGTTACTTCTTCTTCTTCTTCTTCTTCATTTTTTTCCACTCTTCGTCATATATCCTGCAAATAGAAGTAGTGAGGAATTGAAAGGGGACTAATTGGTTGCTTGTCTTGACAGGCCAAGCCGAGTGCACTCTTTGATGTACATGATCAAGAAGGAAGCTACATAGGAAGGGTGCATCTAGAGATGACAGGGCAGAATGTCACACAGTGCATTGGAGGCTTTTGTACAATAACTGACGTGTGTTTCACTCATAGTTTTAATGCCGCTTAATCTTGAGATTTTGTTTGTCTTCGAGGATTTGACGTTTTGATGTGTTTATGTTGTTTTATAGTTCAGGTAACTTGGTTAAAATGGAGAGCTTTTGAATTGAAGATGAAGCCAAACTTGATAAGAATGTGAATCGGCATGAAAGAGGCGAGGAAGCTTGCAAAGGAGGTGTAGTGACTAAATGGAAGAAGAAAATGAAAGGAAAAAGTTTGTAGCAAGGCGGTGCCCTAGTGCCACCTTTATGGCGCCTCGGTGCAGCAACCGTTAGACTGAGGCAGATATCTGGTGCCCCAGCGCCACCAACCGAGTGCCAAGGCACCAGCCATAACAACATTGCGGAGTCGCGGCACCACGCATGTGGCGCTTAGGCGCCTCCTGGCGAGAATATGTTTTTATTTCTCTTAGCCATTTTAAAAGCCCAACTCGACTTCAACTCTTCCAAGGACTAAAAGATGATATAAATACAACCCTAGAGAAGACTTTTGAGAGAGAATTCAAGGATGCAAGAGATCAATCAAGTCAAAGAAGGAAACAACGAGAAGAAGACTAATTCAAGCTCCAATTCAAATTTTATTTCTTTTCTTTTCTATGTTCTTAATTATGAATTTGATGTTTTCCATTTCATCCATCATGAACTAATTCCTAAATGTAGGGTTTGATGCAATCTAACTTGAGATGATGCTTTGATATTTAATAGTTTTTTCTTTGAGATTTTTTGATAGGTTTATTTGTGTTTTTTATATTTTTCAATTAACTAGCCATTAATTAATTTGATTGTTTAAGCTCGAGAGAGGGAATCTTAGACGTGATCTTAGAATAAAACAACCTAAGTTTTATAGATTTTGAGAGAAAGTATACACACTCTAAAGCAGTTTCACATAAGAATCATAAAACTTGATAATTCATAGACTTTTTATTTCGGAATAGAAATATTGAAATTGAATTCTAGGAATAATTTTTACTTATCACGATATATATATATATATATTACATTAGAGTTCTTGCTTATAAACTTAGTCCCTGTTTGATCCATATTATTTTTTTCCTTTTTATTCTTCTACTCATTTTCAACTACACATTCTTCAATAAAATAATATTTTTCATCACATTAATAACTTTTTTTCTTTTTCTACCACATATTTCCCATCACATCACTTCAAAAAATGCATTCTTTCATTTTAATATGTACCAAACATACACTTAGAAAAATTAATTAAAGATAATTATATAATTGAGAAACATGGTCGAAGGTTAGATGAAATCATAACCCTAGGCTTTCTCATATTGATTAATTCTTCTAAATTTCATAGAAGCATTGAGTTCGTCACAATATTCACATTATAATTTGATGAAACATAGTTAATATAAATTAGATTGTCTAGATGAAACAAAATCTATTTCATTTATAGTACTTAGTAAGAATTTGATTTTCAATTCTTGTGGGTTCGACATCCTAAGTTCATAGTTATATTACAAAACTTGACAATCGTACGCTTGCCGTATAATCGGTATAGTTAATGCATAACAATAACTTACAATGATCTTAGTTCATGCAATCACACTCATTGTGACCTGAGGCTTAAATAGGATTGTAAATGGACCGGATCTTCTTATATCCGATCCGATAAGAATAATTATCTGATCCGATAATCCAACGGATATTTGATTGTTAAATCCATATCCGTTTTGCTATGATATCTGATATGAAATTAAAGAAATTAGGAAAAAAATAATGTTGTAATTAACTTTTTTTCCCCAATTTTACCAATTCTTAAATGGGTTTAATAATTATAAAATTTTCAAATTTTAAATGGTTTGAATTTGATGACTTTTTTATTTTAAATTTATTTATTTTCTCATTATTTATTTTAATAACAAATAACATGCCATAAAAATATTTTACCGACTCAATTATTTATAATAAATCGGATCGAATTGTTATCGGATCGGATTGACCTATATCCATATTTGTTCCATTTAGTTAACGGATTATCGGATTCGGATCTTGATCGGGTTATCCGACCGAGTCTCTGAATTCATTTCTCATTAATTTCATCGGAATCAAATCGGATTTTGATTAAAGTCCAAACAATTGACAGCCCTATATAATTCATTTAGTTAACGAATTATTGGATTCAGATTTGAATTGGGTTATCGAACTAAAACGCCGAATCTATCTCCCATTAATTTCATCGGATTCCATTGACATCCCTAGGCTTAATGCTTCTTAATTTTTGGAGCTTGCTTTTAATATTACAGAGCGGCTTCAAAAGAGATCACAACGCACTCTTTCCTCTTTCAGGGTTTAGAAGGCATCATCTTTATCCCTTTGCATGACTTTCTGTGCCAAGTATTTATCTTTATTTGCTTGCACTGTATAATGAGATCGAAATGTAATATGCAAAAGTCCGGCCATTATAGCATATAAGTTTGGTTAAGGTTCGTGAATTATTAAAAATTGGGACATGGAAGAGAGGCCACTGTATTTTTTCAAAATTTTGCTTTAATTCTCTTGAGTAGTGAAGATATATATTCCTTTGTCTGATGTGGTTGTTTACTTCTCTTGTTATGATTTCAGCTGCTTCAACTTGATTTTTATACAAAATGGTCATTATGTTGTGTGGTTGACTGGTGGGACATGTCTGACCCCCAGAATTTGTGTCACTTCAATACTCAGATAACATGCTGGACCAGATGCATTTGATAGGATTACAAAGAAAAATAAGTTAAATTCTAATATTGGGGAGTAGTCATGGGCGGATTAGCAGACCCCACACTAAATTTCAATTCATAGACCTTAAATTAAGATTTTTCAAGATTTTGAACAAGATTTTCAAAAAATTCCTTAAAATTTTCAATTTCGACTCACAATTAAAATTATGTGAAATTTGCCCCACAACTCTTTTGTTCTAGCTCCGCCCCGGGGAGTAGTGCATACCAAACATGCTTTGTGGGTGTGTTTAATATTTATTACTCAATGTCAGATATGACCGTTCAGTTAGACGCACATAATCTTAAGCGAATAAAGTGGTTTGGCAGTGATGAACTTAAGATTTTTGTGAGAATATTGACCCTTTCTTGCTACTGGTTTTCGAGTGGTGATTAATTCTGATCACTGATAGTGAGCATGTGATTCATGATTATTATAATGGATGATTTTAGGCCCTACTATCATTATTTAATGGATGATTATTTATTATGATAACAGATCTTGCTACATGTACATCAAGACTTACATAATGATACATGACACTATATCACTTTCCAATTTAAAACACAGTCACTTTTCCATCAAACATCATTTTCGGTAATCGCTTATGTACATATTTTACGTACAAGTAGCAAAATCCTTTTGATCACTGATTAAATTTTTAGGCCTTGTAGATTGTTCAGCTTCCGCTTCCGAAGATCAAGCCAATGACAAAGAAAGGCAAATCTAGACTACTTTTTGGCATCAGACTTTTTTACTTTCCTTGGCGTGCATTAAGTCAACTTTAAATATGGGCCTCTATAAATATTTAAAATATATATAACAATAAAAATAATAAGTTTATTTAATTAAAAATATTCAAAGTTACAAAAATAATAATATAAAACTTTCAAATGTTTAAATTAAATTTATTCTTTTAGAATTTTTGATAGAAAATTAACGATTCTATTATTAAAGTCAATGTGTTTCAAAACTTCATTCTAATTGACACTCATTCAATATTTATTGTCACATTGTTGATTAAGGGTAGGATTTTATCAACTTTAATTCCGAGAAACTCCTCTCGACATATGTAACTATAATTAGTATAGTCAATAATATTCCATAAACAATACACCCATTTGGAAACCAACATTATATCATTTTAATTTCTCACAATTTACCGTTCAAGAATAACCTTTGCCCATCATTATAAGAACTAGTGCCGTGCTTAAAATTTTTCAAGCTTATCACACCAACATTTCAAACAATTATCATATGGAGTCTGCAAGTTTATAAAATCAAACAAAGTTAAAATTTTTGAAATTGCTTCTAACCTTAACTTAAGTGAAGAAAGAGCTGGTCAACTCGATATAAGAAATAATTAATTTTAAAAGATTCTATGACCCAATGTATCATCTAATAACTGATATTTCTTATCAAAGTGCCCTTTTTTTTGAATTGTAAGTTTTTTTTACGAAATGTAGGTTTAATTTCAGTTTGAGCAACAATTTCTTTATGGATTTTGCTATTTTACATAAAAAATGTACATAACAAATTACATAATATCATGTGGATGGAAAATATTGGATGAAAAAGTTGATTGTGTTTTAAACTAACAAATGACAGAGTGCCATATGATATTATGTAATCCATTATGTAAATTTTGATATACATATAGCAATATCCTTTCTTTAATAGTATTCTTGTCATATTCAAATTCAAATTCTCAATCTATTTCAAAGCATGAACAATAAGTTCACTTTTTAACATTTTAAATTATAATATTAATAGCATTCAATCTATTATATCAAATAATCATGCTCAACAAGGATTCAAAATCCATAATGTAAGAAGACAAACTTTAGCATCTCTAAATGCTTTATGATTATCACATTTTTTTTACCATGACCAACCGTTTTAAAGTGGCTCTTATTCATAATGCTTGAAATCTTATTACTTCAACACTTTCAACTTGACATTTTCAACATGTTTGTGACAGGAGTTTAAATGTCAAAACTTTTATATAAACAAGAAAATATTGAAAAACATTAACGAAAAAAAATCATTCATGTTAGTAATTATCAACGATTATAAACATAAGCTAAATAATTTGTAGAGAGTTGCATTTGGGGATAAGAAATTGAGAATAACTAGACAAGAAGAGAAAATAAAATAAATTGAAAGTGTCATGGAAGTTCGCTCCAAGGATCATCAAAACAGTATTTTCTGAGCTCAATTTCACGTTATATTTTTCTACCAAATAACCAATACAAACGGCTGCAATCCAAAACTCCTCAATCTCACCCACAAAAGGACAAGATAACGGCGATTATTTATAGCCACAAAGGCACGAAAAAAAACAACGAAAGAAGGCAAGAGAAGAGACTAAAATACACAGAATGAAAGCACCTATATTTCTCCTCCAACAGGCAGCCGATTCTCAGTAGTAGGAGCAACCACGTTTTCCCCTAATGTTTCTCACAAATCACACACTTACGACTAGTGTAGAAACAACACACACACACACACACACACACATATATTCCTATGGTCCACGTTATTTTCAGGTCGAGCCTTTGGACTGATTGTTGGTAATAATTTAATCCAACGTTTACATTATAGCCCGTGATTCATTGTGTATCAAAACCCAACAATTCACCATCTTGATACCCAATCAACCTGCAAGCAATTAAAACACAAAGTTAATACTTACATAATCAAGGCAATCAATAAAATTGGAATCACAGATCTTATATCGTGTTTTGGACCCAAAACACAACCATACCTTCTCCATGTACTCATCAGGGCTAAGGCCATATAACACCCAGTAGAAGCAGTTAATAACGGTAAAAAATTAAGAACAAATAATCATGCAATGAAGATATAACATAGGATAACCCACATATCTTTTAAAAAATACGTGCACAGAACAACAGATTAACACCAAGTTAATCAAACACAGTGCCAACACATATGCAAAAAATGTATAAATGATCCCACGAATAATCTCACCACACTTTCCTATCTCATTTCGTGTTGCTCACACCTCGAGAACACATATCTTCTCTCATCGTCCACCATGCTCACTGGACTGATCATTCAACTTATGTCAAACTAGTAAATCTCAATAGATCCAAGACTTATGAATATGAATTAGAATGCTTAAATGATGTCCAATGAGTCCAATTTACAGTGGTTGATGGGTCGTGTATGGAAAGACGTGCTCTTAAACTCTGCAACCTTTACTAAGGATCTCAATTTTTGATGTCGCTTGCTTGTCGCCTATGCACCGCTCGAGCGCCAAAAGCAAAAAGTCTGTCGCTTGCCTAGGACTGGGTTGTTGCACGAGCGACAATCTTAGGTGTTGAAATTTGATTTTTTTCCTTCAACTTTTGACCACAATTTCTTATTCATCCGTAATTGATTTTGAGATTCTAAATATACCACGATCATCTACTCGACGAGTATAACAAGTTAATCTAGTTTATTTTCATAATCAGACTATCGAATCAAGTTCGAATATTTGGCCTAAATTGATACAAAAGTCAGTTTTCACATTTTTCAAGGTTTTATATTTTTTAACCAATTTCATCTCTTTTAAACCAAATTCCAACACTTATGACTGTAGCTGCAAAGGGGATGAGATGGGCATTTCATGTGTGCACTGTGGTGCCCCTTGGGTGAGCGAAATTGGGGCATTTCACTGAGGAAGAAGCAGTATTGCTTCTGCAGTAAATTGTTTGATGGAGTGGGGACTAAAGGATACCAAGCGACAACCAAGGATTGTGACAACTAGGATGACCTTGAGGTGGTTACCGCCACCGACACTAGATTTAGCCTTTATACAAGCATTTGTCATAACACAAAGTGTAAGATTTCATTAATTCGGGATCAGGAATCAGGGATGCGATAGGAATGGTGGTGGCTGTTCAGATGAGAAAAACAAAGGGGCATTTCGTTGTGGAGGATGCAAAGGTTATTGCTATATGATATGGATTCTATTTTGCAAAGGAAATAGGAATCAGTACTATTGCAGCCTGAGCGTGATTCTTTCCTACTAATTGAGTCTCTTCAGTCAAATTTTTCATGTGCACTAAATGTATGAATTTTATCAGAAATTTGTAACTTCTTACTTATGTTAGTTGTGGTTCTTGTAGCTTTATTACCAAGAAGGGAATATGGCGGCCCACACTATGGCATATTTCTTTTCGACTGAATGGGATAATTGTAGATGGTTTGATTGTATTCCATGTTTTCTTTTGCAAATGATTTGCGGTGATTTAATTTAACATACTGACATTGATTGTTCAACCAAAAAAAAAAAAAAAAAAAAAAAAAAAAATAAATAGAAGAAGGTGATGTAAGTAGTTGTAGCCTTGTGAAGAATATTTGGACTAAATCAATAAGAACAAGGAGTTCTCGATGACCATCCGAGTTTCATGAACCTTGAGCACGTTTTGTGTGTAGTATTGTACTTTTTGAAATAGTAAAATAAACAAAATTACGAGTTTTGTCTTTTTAGTACTATCCAATATAATTTAATCCATCTTACATATCATATAAAGAGCTTGATAATTTCTTTGTTGAGAATTTCTGAGGAGATAAATGACATCTACCTTAACCCAGTGAGGTTTTGCCAAAATTTTATATTTGGTACAAACAAGGTGCAAGAAAATCTAATGTCAACGTTACTTTCAATAGGAATTGGAAAGAAAAGAATGAATGAAAGAACCATAGATCTTGTCATTGTTATAAAATTGAGAGGAAAAGAAAGAAAAATGAAAGAAAGGTAACAAAGTCAAAACTCAGTATTGTATTTCATTATATCAATGGTCTCTATATATATGGAGTTTCACGGGAAATAAAATTTGAATGAAATACACTTTTCTAGAGTGAATAAGACTTATCTAAATACTATGATAAGATTATAGTACTTTTCATTTGATGATTATCTGCACAATAACCATTTTATTAAAAACGTGTTTTTTACACTTTTCTAAAGTGAATAAGACTTCTCTAAGGATCATAATAAGACTAAACAGTTATCACTAATTTTGTGACACTTTCCATTTGGTGACTTTTTGTACAATAACTGTTTCAAAAAGGAATTTGGCAAAAAATTAGTGAGATAACAACATCAAACAAAGGAAAAAAGATTTGTTAATTAATATTTTTTTTTAATTGGAGTTGTAAAATACCATCTTGTCAAAACCTTGTCAATGAAATTCAATGGGACGTAACTTGAGCGAAGGAAAAATGTACGACTACTTCCCCTTATTTCAATTAATGAAAATCATTTTATCAAGCCATCCATAACTTATACATCATTTCTTCATTATCACTATTCTAGTGAAGTATATTTCATGTTGCCTTGTTATAGTTTTCAAACAATCTAATCTTCATCCAATATATTTATCAATCTTTGGCCTATCATTTATTCGATTGATATGTTTTGAGGAATCTATTTCAATATCCTCACCATACATAATATATATGAAGCGGTACATCATGCATAAAAGAATTGTTGATAAGGTTTTCTTTTCGATTATATTTCTTTCTCATAATGATATAACGAGAGAACTTATTGAGATATCTTCACTTTTAATTTTTCAAATACTTAAACGTCTTCTTGGGTTCTACAACTAGTTATGTTTATATGTTCTCCAAGAGTATAACTTCCTAAATGTGACCATCTTCCTTATTTGTTCTTATTCTTTTGAGAATTTTTATCTTAAGAATCGAATTCACAATGCTTCAGACGTATCATTTATATAATGCTATTAGTTTGTCATTCTAAGACATCAATACGAGATGCAACATTTATAATCGATATATTGTTGGAGAAGCACCAGAATTGGAGAAGAAACACACCAAAATATTGCAGCAACGATATCAACAAACATGAACAAACCAGGATCAAACTAAATTAAAATGAACACCAAAGGCCCGAATGCGTGATCGCTATTCTCAAACTAAATTTGCCCCCTCACCAGATTGATTGAGATGCTTAAGGGTTTTCGACAAATGGTTTGTAGGAGTAATCAAACCTTGTTGCAAAATTACACCAAAGAACAAGACGTAATTCCACACAAACTATGAGAACACGACGAAAATGAATATGGAGAAGAAAAGAATGGATTTCTATTGCTTTGGAATGATATATAATCTAATAAATTTGTTTTCAACATTTCCTAATGAATTAGGATCACCTATATATAGCCCTCAGAAATTCGGTACGAAATGGTGCTAAAATGTAATGAAAAGCCACTAAATTCAAAACCACGACGATTATAAAACGGTAAAAAAGGGCAAAAAATTTACTCTACGCGACCGCATATAGCAATTCTTATGCGACTGCATATAGCAATTATATGCGGTCACATAAAAGAGCCCAATACAGGGATTTAATCCCTGTTAAGGGCCATGCGATTATGCGGTCACATAGGCCAAGAATTTGGCCTCCACTACCATTTTTTCATTCGAAACTCAATTTTGTCATTTTGAACAACCATTTCCAACAATCCCCCACTTGTTCAAAATTGAATAAAATTCCATATTCAATAATTTACAATACTTATGCATAAGGATTAAATATTTTCTGATTTGAATCTAACCATAGTGTAATTCAAACAAAGTAAAGTCGAAATTAAAGGTAGCATGAAAGCATTGAACCAATGATTCCATATAACAATACCGGTAATTACACACACACACACACACACACACACAAGTATCACGTGTTCTCAAGTTTCTCAAACTCGCTTAGCGCTATTATGGCTTTGCGCTCATCTTTTTCAATAAACTTTTAAGAGAGAAACTCTAACTCTCTATTGAGACAGCACCACCTCGAAGTTATTTACGTTAAGTTCTTCCAGAATATTTGTTACTTTTATAGATACTTGTACTTAGTACTGAACTTCATTAAAAGTTTAAAAATCATCCATCACTTCAGTAACAACCAGCATTATTATAACTAGGATAGGGTTATTGCGGATATCAATAATACAGAAACTATCTACATATCGAATGACTTGTTGTTACCTTTTGAACTTATGGATTACCTATTAAATAATGACATGTAGGGTTGCCATTAGTGGTGGACCTTTTTAGTTCAAGAGTTTCAACCCCATCCTACTCGAAGTAGAATTTAATAAATCTCTATTTAGAGGTTTATTTAGAGGATCCGTCAAGTTCTCACTCGACTTTACATAATTTAAGAAAATTATTCCACTCTTGATTAATTTCCTTATGCAGTCGTGTTTTAGACTCATATGTCTAGACTTTCCATTGTATACCTCATTGTATGCTTTTGTTAACGTGGCTTGACTATCACACATGGTAGGTAAAGAAGATATTATCTTCTGTCCCAAAGGTATCTCATATAGGAGATCCTTAAGCCACACAACCTCATTCCTAGTTTTCGATAGTGCAACAAATTCGGATTCCATAGTTGAGTGTGTTATACATGTCTGTCACTTTGATTTCCAAGAAATAGCCCCTCCTCCAAGTGTAAATACCCAACCCGAAGTAGATTTACTTTCACCCATACTAGATATCCAACTAGTATCAGTAAATCTTTCCAACACAACCAGAAATTTTGTATATTGAAGACCCAAGTTATTGGTTTTCTTTAAGTATCCAAGAACTCTTCCAATGGCCTTCCAATGATCATTGCTCAGATTTCTTGTAAACCCACTAAGTTTACTTATTGTATAGGCTATGTTTGGTCTTGTGCATTGAACTGCATACATAAAACTACCGATATCACTTGCATACTCCAATTGAGCAATAACCCTTCCATCATTCTTTACAAGTTTCGAACTTGGATCAATTGGGTTACTATATTCTTTCACGTTCAAATGCTTGAACTTGTTAATCATATTCTCAATATAATGTGATTGACTAAGATAATAACCCCCACTAGTCTTAGAGACTTTGATACCCAAAATGGTATCCACTTGTCCAAAATCCTTCATTTTGAATGTGAAAGATAGAAACCTCTTCGTTTCTTCTATCCCATCCATGTGATTACTCATAATCAACATATCGTCGACATTTAATCAGATAAAAATCACATAATTATCACATAATTTAGAATACAATCATTTATCTACGCTATTATGTTTAAAACCAAAAGATATTATAGCTAAGTCAAACTTTTCATGCTATTTCTTAGGTGCCTGCTTCAAACCGTATAACGATTTTACTAACTTGCACACTTTGAGTTCANTATCTACGCTATTATGTTTAAAACCAAAAGATATTATAGCTAAGTCAAACTTTTCATGCTATTTCTTAGGTGCCTGCTTCAAACCGTATAACGATTTTACTAACTTGCACACTTTGAGTTCATTTTCAGGTTGAACAAACCCTTCGAGTTGTTTAATCTAGATCTCCTCATCGAGATCCCCACTCAAGAATGCCGTTTTGACATTCATTCGATGAACATGCAAGTCATATTTAGAAGCTAGCATAAATAATATCCTAATTGATGTTATTCTAGCTACCGGTGCATAAGTATCAAAATAGCCGATTCATTCCTTTTGTCGATAATCTTTGGATACTAATCTAGCCTTAAAGGTATGAAGAGAACCATTAGCATTATACTTTCTCCTAAACACCCATTTACATAATTTACATCCAATATGTTTGGACCCAGGTGGCAAATCGACAAGCTCCCAAGTGTTATTTGACATTATTGAATCCATTTCGTCCTTAATCGTGTCTTTCCAAAAGATGCTATCACAAGAAGCCATAACTTCTTTATAAGTTTTAGGATCAATTTCCACTTGTAGAACAAAGGGAATTGTTCTTACAAAATTCACTTGTTTCCTTCTACCAAGTAAAAGGAAATACGTTGAGAATCAATTTCATCCGATCCCAAGGACTTCACAATCCAAGTTCTTTTGCTTCTTTGTAGTTCACTAGACTCACCAACATCTTTAGAAGATGTTTCATCTCGTGTTCCACTTACGATCCCGAGGGCTTCACAATCTGAGTTCGTTTGCTTCTTCGTGGTTCACTTAACTCATCAACATCGTTAGAAGATGTTTCATCTTGTGTTCCACTCGAGCTAGGGATATCTTTATGAATTTCCCTCAATTTATTATCCGAAGATAATGAATCCTCAAAGAACTCCACATCACTTGATTCGATAATCACATTGGTCTCCAAGTTCAATAATTTGTAAGATTTGCAATTGTTAGAAAATCCTACGAAAGCACATTTAATACTTTTTGGACCCAGCTTGATCCTATTAGGATTCTTGTTCTTGCAATACGCAAGACATCCCCACACCTTGAAGTATCCAATGTTCGGTTTTCCCCCTTTTCACAATTCATAAAGAGAAACCTTATTATATTTCAAAGGAATCCTATTTAATCTCCTACATGCACTTAATAAAGTTTCACCCCACAAGTTAAATGACAACTTTACATATGTAAGCATAGTATTAATCATTTCAACTAAGATTCTATTTTTCCTTTCAGCCAAATTATTTTGTTCGGGTGTCCTAGGTGCAGAACATTGGTGAATAATACCATATTGTTAACAAAACATATTAAAATCACTAGAAAAGTATTCACCACCTCTATCACTTCTTAAGTTTTTAATTTTCTTTCCTATGTGATTTTCAACTTTACTTTTATAAATCTTAAACATATCAAAAGCCTTATATTTATGCTTCATCAAATAAACATAAGTGTATCTAGTACAATTATCAATAAAGTTAATAAAATACCTATTTCCACCTCTAGTTAGCATTCCATTTAAATTTTTATATGTCAGATTGAATTAATTCTAAGATAATAGAGTCCTTTTTACACTAAGGTATGGATTTTTAATCATTTTAGTTTCTACACATGTTTTGCACTTAAATTCATCATATATATCATATGAAATCAAATCACATTTCATCATTCTTTTCATTGTACTTTTACCAATATGACATAATCTAGCATGCCACAATGAAAAAGAATCAACAACATAAGAAAATTCAACTTTATTATTTAAATATTTGTTAACGGTACATAATTTGACAATTCCTTCACAAGAATAGCGTTTTCCAACAAATTTCCCTTTAAAGGCTAATACAAGTTTACCAGACTCATATACACTTTTTATGTTCTATTTTCCTAAAAATTTTCACTCACTAGATTCCTATTTATGTCGGGAACATGAAGTACATTTGTTAAAGTAACAGTCTTCCCGAAAGTGAAGATAATATCTGCATTTCACTTGCCACGTTTGATCATTGCCCATTTGGATCTCTTGGTTTCCATCCACCTCATAGTATATAGTGAATAAAGATTTGTCGTATGATACATGCATAGTTGAACACGTATCATACCACTGAAAGCCCAAGAATAGCTAACCAAGAGGGGGGTGAATTAGTTATTAAAACTTTTTCGAAGAATTAATCTAAATTCAAACAAGTAAAGACTAAATAGATTAATTCAAATAGTAAGCACAAATATAAAAGCGATAAGTAAAAGGGAAATATGACGCAAACGATGTTGTTATGGAGGTTCGATCCCAAACACGATCTACGTCCCCCGTTACCAATCTCTCCATCACGAGCAAGGCTTTTTTCACTATGTTGATTGACTTATTGTGCAAT
>CAIGRP010044886.1:5538-17454 GCA_903798385.1 Fraxinus cuspidata
TTGGTTTTTTTTTTTTTTTTTTGACAATTGGAAAAAAATTCTAGACACGATGGTAAAAAAATTTATCACTTTTATTGACAATTTTCATGCAAAACAAAGTGAAACGAATGGTATTCGGTATGGTAATTTTTTTTAAATTTTTTTTTTTTTTGAACAAATTCTAGACCCAATGGTAAAAAAAAAAATTATCACTTTAATAGACAATTTCCATGAAAAACGAAGTCAAATGGACACCAAACTTTCAACATTTTTCAAGTGGAAAATTATATCAATCAAACACAATTAATTACAATTCTCAGTAAAACAAATTCTATGCAATTCAATTCTCTGTAATTCATTTTCTTGTCTCCCAAATTCCACATTTGCAATCATACGGACCCTAAATGTTTCTTGATCACTATGCTAATCAAGGGTTTGGGAGCTGATATCTTACACCTTTTAAATGGGAAGTATATACTGTAGGAACGTGATATATCGCAGTTTTTCATGTACTGCTCGAACAATTGACTTGTGTCATACTAATTGTTTGATATCAAGTTCATATTCCTGTGTACCTGTCTTTGGTGTTATTAGATCACCGGTTCCTATTTTTCCATGGCATTTTTTGTTTCTTAATTACGTACCCCGATTTACGTGTTGGCATCTTTAAACGATTTTACGCACTTTAAGATATTTGATGCATTACTAAATTATATTCACAAATCACCAGCATATAATATGATCTCCTGTTGTCTACAGGTTATATCTTTTTATTTTAGTGTTGGATTTGATTTGATTTGATGTGATTCTTGTATCGGGGAAATATTATCTTACCACATCTCTCAGCTATCTCTGGTGGTGGTGGCCTTTTCACTAGTTGTCCACTTGCATTATTGGCATTTTCCTTTTTCCTTTACTCATCTTGTTCTTTCTTCTGGGCAGTGGCGTGCCATGGTGACATGGGTGGTGTAGGTGCTGATGGTTATCAACAGTCTTGATTACGATTTTTTGTGAGTGTGATAGATGATTACCGACCAAAAGAAAGTAGAAGAAAATGCAAACTCGATTTATGAGTCCAATTTCGTTTCTCCATTAATTTCAACTGGTTTATCGACAATATTACTTCTAGTCGATAGTGCATTCTTTACTGCTGTTGTGTATTATTTGTTTAATAAGATAAGATGCAAAGACATCACTCTTCACTTATTGCTCCATCGATTTTCTGACAATTGGTACCATTGGCAGTTGAACATTTTGTTAACTTTGTTAGCATACTATAAGCTAACTACAATGTACTTGCATGAAAGTAGGAGTGATTTCTAACAGTTTTCTGGCTGCAATATGAGAGCCCAGATTTTCAAATAGGGTTAATTATGTGTACGTAAATGCTAAAGTTTGAATAACTCCTATAAGTATAGGGCCGTATTCAGAATTGCCTACCAATTTTTCAGTAAATTGAGGACTCCTTGTGAGGTTTATGCTTATTATGGAGGGTGAAAATCCATATGTAGTGTACTGATGTTTTTATAATTCTCTGATGCTAAAGCCTTTGAACACTAGATTTATGCACAACTGAAGCCTTGATTTATGATATTTGATCTGTTACTCCTATTTTAATCTGGAATTGCAATTAAGGATCCATTTTAAGATTCATGCATTAAGCCAACTATGGTATTCTTCAGTGTTCAGTTAGTAAGCATTAATATTGTTGTTTTATTCGAAAAGGAAATTGATATTTTATAGAAATTCCTAGCGCTATGGGGATATGTTAAAGGACATGTTTGAACAATAGTTTAATCTGTTACCAAGAGTCCTTTTATCATTTCAGATAATAATGGATATTTCATAGTAGTTGCAAGGGGGAAAACTTACACATTTCTTGATTTGCTAATAGATATGTATGATTATATCAAAATCATACAGCAGCAAACTATTTATGCATATTTTTTAGTTGCACACAATTATAAAGACAGCTCTTTTCTTCTTTTATGCAGCAGAAGGAGCAGGAATATAGGATACTGCTGGCTCAGGCGCTGCAGCCATGATTGATGGTAATGAGAAGGTATTTTCCTCTGAAACTTCAGATTCTTCAGCATTAAAATCAAGGGATGCATCATCATAAATGTCCCACCATTTATTGACTAGCATCTTGATGTCTTCTCTCTCCATGTTGGCTTCTTTGCCTGTATACCTCCATGGCTTTGATCCCTGTTTGGAAATTAAACCAAGTTAGTGAAGTATTTTTTTTTTTTCATAGAAGTACTAATAAGCCGCCATGGCTTGTCAAGGAAGGTGGACAATATATGTATTGTTTGACAACGATTATTTCAAAACTTTTTAATTCTCATACTCATTTTCAATCACACATTTATGCAATAAAATATTTTGTACGTAAATCAAAAAAATTTCCATACTTTTAACCACGCATTCTCAAAAAAAAAAAAATCACTATTCAAAATTCTATTTTCTTAAAATAATGTCTATCAAACATGGGGCTAAGTATATGTTTGACTAAGCTTTAAAAAATTAGTTTAAAGTAAATTTCCATGTTAATCAATAAGATTGATTTAGAATTTAAAAATGTTTAGTAAGATACTATTTTGAAAGTATCAAATACAATGTCAAAAATAAGTAATTTTTTACTCATAAGTAAGAAAAAAATTACATTTTCAATTAAGTTTGGAAATCAAAAGTCAAAAATAAGTTTTGAGTTTCTTTTAAGCTTGGTAAAAAGAAGTCTAAGTTCTTGTCGATTACACAATCTTATACTACAAACAAAATACGCACTCACGTGTATAATTCTCTATGGGGAAAAAGGTTTTTAGATAATGAATACTTACAGCAGCACAGTAGTGAACAACTTTAACTTTATCAAGTTCAACATTTTCAGGGTGGCGCCATAGCATAGCAAGAACCAGGTTGTAAACCAGTGGAATGGGTTTATAGGTTTGTTCGAAGAACATGTTCAAGAAGTCCTGTCATTAAAAAAGTAAAACAATTAGAAATGATGTTCAAAAAATCCTACTAAATGACCTTCCTAAACAGTTTCATTTGTTCTTCAATCAAATTTTATAAATCGGCTGCATAAAGATTTTAGCCAGTCAGTTGAACCCTATTAGTTTGTTCAGTAAGGTGTAAGGCACAATACTAGGCTGTATATTTCAACAAAACAAGGTTCAAAGTAGCCAGTAGAATACCCGTTTAAGCACAATCGTTCGTCTAAGGTTCTAGAAAATCTCAAATTAGATTGAAGCTTTTGATATTATTTAACACACACACACACACAGCTCACCTGCTCTGCAAATGGTGTTGGTGTAGTGACAGTAAGAGTTTGAAGAAGATTTTCATAAGTCGATCTGTTTGGCTCAAACACAAACATCCCAGCATTGAAATACAGTGGAGGAGGTGAACCCATTTCAGCAGGCCATGTAACCTTATCTGGGCACTGTTGGCAATACCCAATGGAGTACTGTGGGGAGTGACTCCATGTCTTCTCGCAGAAGCAATCCATTACAGCATAGAAGTAACCATTGGGTGTGTCCAAGAGATGGTCTATGTTATCATAAACTTGTATGTCTGCATCAAGGTATACCATCTTGTTGTACTCCTCAAACTGAATTATTAACGAGAAAAAAAGAAGAAGTTTAGATGATTAAAGTTGTCGATAAGATGGACATATCGAAAATGAGAATGTTAAGATTGATGTATGGTCATACTAAAATGAATTGATAAGGAATGAGAATACACAGACAACAAGTGAATGTGGTGCCCATTGAGGAAAAATTAATGGAAGAATTACTTAGGTGGTAGCCTGATTTGACTAAAAGAGGCCCCATTTTATAAAGGCGACAGTGATATTGGTAGAACACGAGGGGTAGACCAAAACTTTGTTTCTTGTAGATGTTATGCTTTAGATCTTCCATTAAATCTAGTGATGGACCTAACAGGGTGGCGAAAAGCAATTGAAAACGAACATGTAACACACACACACACACACACTAGAGGCTGTAGTTAATTTCAAATCACTTGAATAGAAACAATTGAACACTAAATGGTATACTGTGTCCTCTCCTTGATTAATGCTTTGCATGATGATATGCATGCAGGGATCAATAAATTAAATATTATGGCTAAGGAATCTATATGTTTATCAAATACACAAATGCATGTTACGAAACATGCATTTTATAATATAATTAAAGAAGAAAAGGAAGAATAAAATGCTTGAACATTCGTGCATAAATAGAAATCCTAGTACCATCATCAATAACACTAGTGTGTGTAGAATCTATACTTACATTCCATATACGGAGCTTTGAATAATTGATGACATAATAGGCCATTGCGAACTGAATCTGGTTATCAGGTGGATATATAGGATCAATCTCTCGAACAATGCAACCTTGTGACCTTAAAATCTCACGATGTTCCTCGGGCACATCAGGCAAAATTGCAACCACAAGAGGGTATGCACTTTTCACCTTTCTCAACCCTTTAGCTAAACCAACCACTCCCTTATAGTAATCACCAGTACCAGCTAAGAACGTCACATAAGCTCGATCGGAGTCAACCGGAGTCATCGGGACTTTCCCGGTGCCAGTGAAGGCATCTATAGCTATTTCTGGGGCCATTTCTTGATCTTAGAATGTATATTCAAAATTCACAAGGGTTTTTGTTCTTGTGCTTGGTGGGAAGCTTTGGCCCTCCTTATATAGGCCTCAGATGCAATTGATATTCATGCATGTGAAATGAACTTCAAATGAAATATAAAATTCAAATAAAATATCATTTTTTGGGTTTTTTTGTATTTATTTTGTGTAAAGTCATGGGTCATGTATGGAGGGAATGAATGAACAATATTAGTTCCTTCACCTTACCGTTCCTGAATCATAAGCTAGCCTTATCACCTGATGAACGGCTAGGATGATACAGGTAGAAATCATTATTCAATTGGAATTGACAATATACAGGATTATATTCTTTGAATCTTTTTCTTTATCGTCCTTTCAAGTCTTTTTTTTTTTTTTTTAAGATTGAAGAGGGACGATAAATGTGATTAGAGGACATCGAGTGGGTGTCACTGCCTTTTTGGCATATTTTCAGAATATGGACAATTGCATTATTGGTCATTGATTTATTTTCCCAGTGACGAGTTGATCTTCTAGCTTTCATTATAATTGCACAATTAATTTCCAAAAAGGATGAAGACCGTATGAGTCTTTGTTAGATTTCATGTAAATCTCAATCTCCGACTTTATAAAGTTGGGTTTTGCTTTTTAACTAATTAGATTGGTGTGGTGAGGTATACTTTTATTAGTAAGGTATGATAATATGACAAAGATATAGACGATTCTCATCGTTAGAGATGGATTTGTAGCTACGGTGGAATATTCACCGCCAACTTGCCATCTAGATAACAAAAGAAAACCAATGGTATAGTTTTTCCAACTTGAAATATGCAGTGTCTAGGTTGAATCATTTCCCATTACCAAAAAATAGTATTTAATACCAAGATTTTTAAATTATACATAAGAGCGAGTCGGAAGAGTGGCACTCTTTTCAAGAGAATCTGGTTTAATATTTGTGTTTGAAAGTGGCAATGATTGAAAAGAAATAAAGTTGGCATAAATTTGAAAAGAGTGCTATGTGCTATCACCTTTTATCTGAATAAATATTTGTCTTTCCTCTTGCTTTAGCCCTGAATGGTTTGAAGAATTGCAGCCACCAAAGGTATTCCTTGGGAACTTCTTTTCTTCGTATCCACCACTTTTAAACTAGAATCATGCACCTTTTACAACTCGTTCTTTGGTTTAAGGAAATTCTTGTAGTAGACTAAGAAAACTCTATTATGTATAGTCTTTAGATAGAATATTCTTTAGATGTTTGATAGGCACGTAAAGACATAAGCATGATAAAAGGGTTGGGATCGAGCGAGAGTGTCATAAACTTAAGGGAGAATTGCAATCAAGGTACCAAACTTTTCATTTAATAGCAGACATAATTCAAAATTTTCATTTATGTCACCCCGCCAAGAATAATAATAAAAAAAAATTAATAAACTATATAAAAAAATTAATTGAAAAAAAAAAATTAAACGGGACGGGAAACGTGCCCCGAACCCCACCCCGCCCCGTCTAAGGCGGGACGGGGCGGGGCGAGTGGGGCCGAGAAGTCGCGGGGCGGGGCACTCCCCGTTGCCAGCACTAGAAACCGCCAGTGAGACTCTCAAGTGACCCAAAAATGAAATTTTTTTTTATAATTTTAACAAAATATGATAAGGTCATTTTAGTCAAAATACATTTCTTTTCTAGAAAATTATCCTTCGTCTCCCACACCCTTCCCTCAACTCCCCTACATCACATAAACCAAACCAAAATACACCCATCGCACCGTCGGTGGTGGCCGCACCGCAGAGGCGGATGGAGCCCAGAAGCAAATTGGCTTGTATAATAATGGAAAACTTAGCCCAAATTCATGGTGAAAATAAAAAAGAATAAAAAATTAGGCCAATCTAAAAATTAATTTCAGCCCAACTAACTTCATTTCCAATCCAAATCCAATGTTCAATTTTTCAAATTTAGTTTAACTCTATAACAATTACATATTTATTTTATTCAAATAACTCGTTACCAAATTAGATATTTTATTTTAAACACATATATATAACTAAGTTTAAAGGGTTCACTTATAATCAAATTTGTTTATTATATAACAAATATTTTTTATTGATTAAAAATAAATGACTTATTTGACTAGTATGAAATGCTACATGTTTGACTAAACTTAAAAATAATTATTTTTTTTTATTGTATTTTTTCATATATTACTTATTTGAATATATATATTGTTAAAAATATATTTGTTAGAACCTTGTTATGAGTGTCCAAAAATATATTGTGATTCATATTATTATGAGTGTCATGAATTAAAAAATTTAAATCTCGTATGGTATAGAGCGTCTTTTATGGTACAGTTCATTGGGAAAATAAATAAATTTCAGCTCACCCTAGCATATCTTTCTGGCTTTGCCCCATCGCTCCGCCACTAAATATTTGGGGAAAAAATCCGTCAGATTGTGTAAATGCCTCCAACTGTAATTGCATAAAATTTACGGTCTTTATACTTTGTTTTCAGCATAAAAGCTCCTCCTCAAACTTCTGGTCTCTTTTTATTATTGCAAAGCCACTCATTCCGTGTTGAGTTGTTATCGAAGAAATTTCCTAAAAAGAAAAGAAAGAAGAAATTTGATTCAATAAAACTAAGAAACGTGAAAATAATCAGCTTATAATCAAATCCAATTGCTCAACGAGAAACCAAAATTTGGAAAGAAAAAAAAAAAGGCAAAATCAAAACTGATTGTTGGAAGGAATTGGACCCAAAACTGACTCCAGAATTGGACCCCAAAACCTGGTAATTCTGCTTCACCACTGCCCTTCTCAGAAGACCCTCCAGTTCTTCCAATTCTAGTACTACTGGTAAAAAGATCATTTCTTCTCTATCCAAAAAACCTGTTTCTAATTCTGATTCTAGTCCGATTTCTAGTAATTTCAATCAAAACCATCAATGATCTATGAGCTTTTATTTGACTCTGAGATCTGCGCAGCGGTGGAGCCAAAGTGTGGATTGGAAATCCCCGACGTGTCACATAGCTCAATCAAGATTGCTTCGTTTGCTGCTTCCTTTTCCGGCGAAACATCACTACTATGGTTACTTTTACTGTTTATAACATATTCAGATCAACTGCATTTTCATTTGTTTTTCTCCAAATCTTTAATGGTGACACTGAGATTTGGGGGATAGTTTAAGGCAATAGAGATATTGAAAAATCCAGTGGGGAAGAAGATTGGGCACGGTCAACATGGATCCACGACAAGATTACAGGCCGAACTAATACGTAAAAAAAGAATTTTTTTTTTTACATAAAATTTTTTTTAAAAAATTCCAGTAAAAAAAAATTCAATGGGCTATATCCGTCCCTAGGTACGGTTTGCGGCGATGGCGCAATGCCGATGATGGGTAGGTAATGGTCGTCAGCGGATGGGTGAACTCGAGTTTGGTTTCTGTGATGGGGAGAAGGGATGGGATGGGGAGAAGAAGAAGAAGAATTTTCTAATAGGGTAAATGTGTTTTGATCGAAATACCCTCCTTATTTGGTCAAATTATAAATTTTCCATTTCGTGGTCAACTGACGACCTCACTGAGAGTTTCCGACAATTTAGAGTTGAATTACGAATTTTTTAAAGGTTTGATATCTACGGTGCCACAAATGAAAAGTTTGGGTTAAGTCTATTACTAATGAAACGTTTGGTACCTTAACTGCAATTTTCCCTAAACTTAATATGTAAATTACTTAACAGGAGTAGCATAAAGTTAGAGTTTTTCGAGTCTTTTTGTTTTTATTCAATTGTGAATACTTCGAAGACTTTTTTAATATATGTTAACTATTGTGTTTAAAGGGTTAGATAACCATAGTTGTAATATATACGTAAAAGTAATGTTATTTGTACATAATGGTGTACAGATAGATGATATGGAATGGAGAGAGTAAGATTATAACAACGGAGTTTATTTACTTTCCCTCTCTTTTTTCCTCTACTTCTTTTCCATATCATCTATCTGTACATCATTATGTACACAATAATGTACAAATAACATTAGTCTATGTAATTAGATACTTCGCAAAATGTATTGAGACATGTGAAGTGTACTATATATTTAAATCACTAACGAGAATTGCAATAAGAGACTAAAGCAAACTAGCATGTTTTCTAAAGCTTACACTTTTTTAATTATTTCTGATCTTGAGTCTAACGGCGTCTACTTTGAAGTCATAACTGACTTTTTTACGTATACGTAATTATGGTTTACGATAATATGTCAATCGTAGTAGTAACTAATTCAATAACAGATTTTTCATATAAATAAATTAGTTGTGGATACCTGCAGGGATAATTTTAATTTACTTTTATATCCAAACCAAACAGGGCTAAATTCTCTATAGTTCAACACCAACAAAACGAAATTAACACCATTGATTTTCATATGCAAAAATTCAATCGAGAAATATATTCAAGTAATCAAGATAACTCAAAAAGTAAAAGATTCTATTCCATCTCAAAGGTTTAAGAAACCATGCCTTTGTGTCATGTAAGTGGGAGTGATCCTTGGATATTCATGAACATACATTATCTCTCTACAACTTGTTATTTTAGATGCGTTGTCTTCAGTGTTATGATGATAACCATAAGGTATATTCTTTGGACCATATTTTCTCATTTTTTTATAAGGTAATAGGACCATGTCCTTACGTTTTTAATGAGATGGTTCACCAAGTACTTTTAAAAGCTAGAACGGATAAGTGTTCTTTCGAGTCTGACTATGTGTTATTCATAAAATTATACACGTGTCCTTAATTTCAAAAAAAGAGAGAGAGAGAGAGAGAGAGGAAAAGAAAAATTCCATCGGCATGTGAAGGAGCATTTTTAAAGACTTATCTTCAACAAATAACTTCCTCTTATATGTAACAATTTAAGATTCTAGATGAGTTGGTTCAATAAATTTTGACACTTTTTTTTAAAAGAGCATCTTTAAGAACGTCTTGAAGAATGTTTAAAAATAAAGAGTAGTTTCTTTATATAAATCCAAGAACAATGTATCCTGCTTTTTAACCTAGCTTTCTTCTATTTATTTTATCATTTCCCTTCTAATTTCAAAAAAGTGAATGAAAAGTCGATAAATGAAATCAGTAAAAGTATCATATAGCGAGTGGGTTCGATAACTCTATTTTTAATGACTGGTGAAAATGATGAGACTAATAAATGGCCTTTTAAAAATGTTTTTATGCTAGACGAAGGACTTGTAGTGAAAATAAACTTTAAATAAATTCTCTATTCAATACATAAACTTTCAACAAAATAATTCAAACAGTTTAAACTTACTCTTCGCAAGAGCATTTCACTTCAATGAAATGAATTTAATCTATATTTTATAATCATGAAAGTAAAAGGTAAAAAAATACAGTATGATTCATCCAGAAGAGAAGTGGGACCTGCCTTGCATGCAAGGATTCTTGACAACTATCGTTGAATCCAAAATTTTTGGCCTTGCAAAAAGAATATTCCATCAACCTTTAGAAATACTTTTATCGAAACATGCAACATTAACATAATATTTGACATAATGTCACATGACATTTCATTATTTGACTTTTTTAGAAACAATTAACTTTTCCATCAAATTATCTACTGTCACATAGGATTATGTCAAAGCATTTATTACATTTCTTCTGACAAAGTGATAAAATCCCACTTTTATAAATATTATACATACAGATGGAATTTGTATGCATATTTTATGTACGCAAGGACGAGCCAAGAGGACCAAAAAAAATTTAAATGGGCTTGGGGCAACGCTTGATTAAAGCCCAAGGCTATCCATCTCCATCCATCCCTAATGTATGTGAGTATGTATGATGAAAATAGCATATTAGATCTTTTAGGATGTGTTTGACTGTGTTCATGAAATTTGTATGAAAAAAAAATAAATTTTAGGTAATTGAATTACCTAAAACTTATTTGTATGAAAATTATTAATTAAATGTGTTTGATTAATTTAATTTCAACCTAGAAAATATTATACTTGTCCATTTTTTATTGATGGATAGATGAGAGACAGAGAGAGTGAATTACTCGAAAAATAAAAATCATCCATTCCTAAAGAAAATGTTTTCCTTATCTGTGAGAAAAATGTTATTGCATGACCAAAAAAGGGGAAAGTATTTTTCACCAAAAAAATAGTTAATCAAATACACCAAAAATAAGAATTTGGATAGGAAAATGACATTTTTCATGAAAAATAAAGCAAATCAAACATACTTTTATTGTCCTAATAGCGAATTGGTTCATAACTCTTTAAGACAAGACATTAATGGTGTTTAATTTTGCTACATGTACATTGTGATCAAACATACTTTTATTGTCCTAATAGCGAATTGGTTCATAACTCGTTAAGACAAGACATTACTGGTGTTTAATTTCGCTACATGTACATTGTGGGTGACATTAAATTTGATATTGTTTCATATGACAACAGTCATGATCATTAATTTTAACAATACTCATTCAAACTAATGGCACAATTTTTTATACATCACACAATATCGATCTTAATGTACACTAAGTTTATCCAACTAGTTTAATTGATTATGTGTAGGTAGATAATTTATAAAAAAAAAAATGTTCATGTTGCATGATCCTTCATTCCTTTGTACTATACATTTAATTATTAACTTGACCTATGCTATATCAACGGGAAGTAACTGTCTTAACATCCTATATTTATGACCAATATTGGAATGCTTATTATCCAAAAACAAATGCATACTTAACTATACGAATAATATTATTTATAGTCAACGACTATAGTAATTATCATTCATGACAATTTTTATATGAAAAAAAGACTTTCAATAATACTATGTCACGTAGTATGACACGGGATACATATTGCATTCCCCAACCAATAGCACTACTTTAACTATACACACACAACTAGATGTGTAAATAAGCCACGTCATCTAGGACCAAGGCAGCTCAGCTCATACTCGGACTGGCCTAGGCCCATGTAGCCCGGGTAGACCGCTTTTAAATTTTTTGTTTGGAAAAAAAAAAAAAAAAAAAGTGAAGATCGGGTTGCCTGGCCCTGTACAGCCCCTGCCAAGGCTCACATTTGCTAGACGTGTTAGACCTATACGTGTCCTGCCACATGCCACCTACAACACGGCAACCATGTATAGTAAGCGACCGGGCATTACACAATCATAGGCAAATACGAGCATTAACGAGAATAATGGGTATTATCCACAGTTTTAGTTTAAATTGTAGGTCAATATAGCAATATGTTATAAACCAGAGAAATATTTGCAATTACATAAAACAA
>CAIGRP010044893.1:0-14200 GCA_903798385.1 Fraxinus cuspidata
CCCCCCCCCCCCCCCACAAACACCCACCCACCCACAAAAAAAAGCATAAGCCGATACACTGTTGTAACTAGTAACTTAATCAGGAGTAGTTGAGTACCAACACTGACCTTTATATCAATTTTGTCCATCACACCTTAAATTAATAAAGATAATAATCACTGCTACCATGCATGTCGCCTAATTTTGCAGTCAACAAAAAGCTTTAACTTTTAATTATTAGTCACAGAAAACAGACCCAAAAAACTCAATGTGGCTGTCACGCTATCAAAGGGACTGAATTACACAACTGACAGTGAGACAAGTTCGAGCCCCCTTACTAGCACATAACTTCTCCTGCCTCTCTGGAGGAGGTGACTACTATCATCACAGTGAACAAAAGCTAAAATGTATTTATAGAAGCTCGGTGATGTCCTTAAAAGCATAATCCCAGAAACCATTAAACGGAAAATGGGGGGATGCTCCGATGTAAATATCATAACATCGTAAGGTACAAAATTTCACGAATCACTACCCTTACTACTGCCCTATTGAGTCCAACTATTCACCATTCAGCCAGCTAGTGAAGGAACAGTTCTCATGTGAATAGCATAAGATTTCACTCTTTTTGTCATTGCTTCCTCTGCCACTTCTCGTTCCAGTGTCCTTAAATACTACATGCTACGCAAAATTAAGAACTCTAAAGAATTATTTTTTATTTCACATGGAGGGCAATCTCAGATAAACTGGTCTTGTGCAGAACTATTTGTCGATAGATTGAGATCAACTTAGAATCAAAAAAATTGTCTGGACCATGAAACGAACTATTGATGCTTGTGACCACAAATACACAAAAGGGGGGTCATTACCATAGAACTAAATATCAATATGCATGATAAACTCTTATCTCATTCCCCTAGCAATTGGCACAATGCAGCTAAACACTCCGTGTTCGGGGCGATGGAGAAAACAAGAAAGGTAAATTGCATCTATAAACCTTTTGCTTTTTTTTAACAAAATTAAGGTACGAAAATGAAATTAAATCTCAGATGCAGCATGCTTTGAAGGGATATATTTACCTTGACTCACCTTTTCTCACAAATACCTCAAACAATCAACCAACTATTGCTCAAACTGCAATATTCACCTTTATTTATTGAGATGCTAGTTTGAAAACGCAACCCAGTCAAAAAGAGAGCATGAAAGGGAACAAAAACCACATAAAAATGTCAAAATCTAACACTGCCGCGTTTTTTAATTTCATACACCAAAGCATATCCAACTTTGTGTCAATTTCCGCAAAAATCATTCAGAGATCAGAAACAAATAAAAAAATTCAAAACAGGCAAACGAGAATATAACATTGAATAACGAAATTAAAAAGTATGCTTTCGATTTACCAGTGAGCATGATAATTGAAGATTCTGGAAACTGAAACTTGTTGATTAAGAGATATTTCATGCACTTGGCGTCATTTAAGCATCCCTTGAGTTCGTGGCGAGAGGACCTATACGATATACCGACGATCACTGCCTTTTTCCGTCCGTGGGGGTTGGGCGGGGGTCCCGGTGGCGCGTGGCTGTAAGGAGAAGGCGGATCAGGAGGAGGCGGAGTAGCGTGAGAATGGGAAGGAGGCGGCGCATTACGCGGGTCAGCTAACTGGGTGACGGCTTGGCAGATGGCGCAGCGGATGGATCGGGCGCCCGGCGGCAGCTGTAATGGGGTCCGGCAGTTGGAGCAATTTACCAACATGAACATGGTGTGTTGGAATTGGGAATTTAATGGAATTGTGAGGGTAAAACGGGATCTTGGGTTCTGATCGGGGATTACAAAGTCTTAAGGGAAGGGGGAGGAGCAGGTGAGACTGACAGCGAAGGAGATTAGTTGAAGAGTGCGACTTGCAGGACAATATTAATAAGTATAGGGGTAGTAATGGAATTTCATTAGGCTTTTAAGCGTCCTTGAAATCGCGTTTTAGGTTCAGGAAAATTGCATGTGATGTCCCCAACTTTTATCCTTTTTTCACTTTTATCTTTAATTTTTATTTTCTGACATCATTATCCTGACCTTTCATTTATTGGTGGCTGCTGTCCTCATAAACTATCCAAAGAAACAGTCAAATAGACGTGTTCACATCATTTGGTCAAAGTAAAAATGGGTAATATTGACTATTCACCATTTCATCTTTATGCTTCCATTTCGAAAGACGAGGCTAGAGGATTTTGAAAATTTGTAGTTGGCTAGTCCAATTTGATGGAGTTCTTTCTATTAGGGGGGTTAATAGCAAGGTTTATGGAATTGATGACGGGAGCTATTATAATTAACTTTTTCAAGATTTTCATTGGTTTATTCTTTAACCATATTAGACGCTTAAGTGATGACTTGACAATATTACACTTGTTGACGCCAATGATCGTAGAGTGTATTTGAGTTCGAATTGTATGGACTCAAGCTTAGATCGCAACAAACAAATTCTCATATCATGAAATAAAAGCTAGGGGTTTTAACCCCATAGGCCACCAATGTTTTAAGTCGGTCAGGTGAGAGAGTATATTTTGCTCATGTTTGGTAAAAATTAAAATCGAAATTTTAATTTAAGTCAAAGTTAAAGATATTAATTAATTTTAACCACATATTTTATAGATCACACAAGTTTTCAACTATACATTTCAACTTTTATTACAATATACTAAAAATCTGATTTTAATCCCCACCAAACAAAAGCTTTATATTGTAAGCCAAATCAATCCTTTACACACCAGACTTACTGCATAATCTCAAGACAACTTGTAGCATACTTTCAGCAACCACACAATATCATCTGTACCTTGAAGCTTTGGTGTTCAAATAGAGCTTCTTATTGAGAAGACACTTTCTTCACAGTCTGTGTCTAAGTTTTGGTTGGTGGTAAATTTGTTTTCCTTAGCTCAGTGCGAATTTGAATCACAATTTATATAAGCAGTTAGTTAACACCAGTCCAGATGACAATGTAAGTGATATATGATAGATTCATTTAAATGCAAGAAGATTCGTCCAATTGGATCTATCTCTGATTGACTACATTCTTAAACTTCAGTGCAAGAAAAAGAAGAAAAATAAATAACTATATTTTAGTAATATTACATTTCTATTGAATATCACTGCAGTTATTAATTCACATACAAGGCCAGATGGATTAAGGGGTTTCCCTGGGCACCAGCCTTTCATTTTATACCCACCTCAACTTTACAAAAACAAAATGAAAAAACTAGCAAGATAGCCATCAGAGATAACTCTCTCTCTCTCTCTCGCGGTCGACCCGATCATGTCAGCGAAGAACATGAGCTGATTCAAAATTCAGCTTCCATCAAGAAACTAAATTGTATTTTGAAAGAACAAAGTAAATATAGAGGACACAGCAATAAGGTGAACCATGAATATCACTACTAGTTGAACCTCCTGCAACCATATTTTATGCTGAAGTCCATTTTTGAACTGACAATTGAGTTAGATGCAGATTCTTTTATAACAGGAAAATTGGAAACTCATCTCTTCAATTATGCATTTGCTTTTGGACAGCCTTCACCGCTGCTACTCTAGCTGCATTAGCTGCCCTGTTAGCTGCTGCTACTGCCCTGTTCACTCTTTCATCCACCTTCGCCACATCATAAGCTTTCTCTGCTGCTCGTCTTGCTTCCTAATAATTAAACAAAAAATCATCAGAGAGCCTATTTAGAGCAATCTTTTCATGGATGACATGGCTACATAGTTGTTGTTAAAATAACAAAGATATCGGTTTCCATTGACAGAATTTAACAACTTAAAATGCAATGTAAACATATATTACTCATAAATTTGTAAAAAATTACAGCCAAAACATATGCACCAAGCAATGCGTCAATCGATGTAAAGCATAATGATGTAATATTTATTGCACAAAAAACTGTGCCAGCTATTCCATTCATAAACTCAAAACAAATTCCTGAATGCGTGAAAGAGAAGATGACGGAGATGACTTTGAGATGCAATTTGGGGAGAATATGGAGGAATTTGGAGTTTTCTACGGACCATATCCACGGACAAGAAAATATTAGGAGACTTCAACGAGCGAGTAGGAAATGTTCACAGGCTGTCAATATAGTACATGGTAGATTTGGTTTGAGATAAAATGATAGCAGTGTTGATCTAACCTTTCCTTGGCATAAGATCTAATTGTAGTTATAATTTTAATAAAAGGAGGATGAGCACTTGACAAACAATTTTTTTTCAAGTACGAGAATAAGCCCCTGTTTGATACACATTAAAATTCTCATTCTCATTCTTCTACTTATTTTCAACCACACTTTCTTCAATAAAATAATATTTTCCATCGCATCAATAATTTTTCCTTCTTTTTCAACCACACATTCTCCATCAATCTACTATTTCAGAATACATTCTTCCAAAATAATGTGGCTAAAACACACCCTAAATAAATCAACTTATAAAGATACAACTTGCAAGGTCATCTCAGGAGAGAGTTTTACCTCTCAATATATAATTTAGGTTTGGCTTTTCATTTAAGTAGCAATCACAGGTGAAAGATAGTGTGAAGGGTCGTAAGATGAAATCATTGGACTAGAGGATAATGAGTTAAGCTTCTTTAAAGGTAAGGTCTTTAGAGAAGCTGCTTGAAACTCCGATGACACTCCAAACACAGTGTGGAACAAGATTACTTATTTTATACAGAAACAGTGAAGGAGATGTTAGGAGAACTAAAGAGGAAAGGCCTACTGCTTAGACATGGTGGAGGAGTAACAATTTCTCGAGGGGCAAATAACATATTATGGGAGGCAGCAAAAGATCGGGATTAGTAGGAAGCCAAACAAGCTGTCAAAGAGACAAAATAGAAAGCATACGACAAATTATATAAATGCTTTCATACAAACGGAGAGCATAATCCATACGAGTTATCTAAGGTCAACGAGCACAAAACATTAAGCCCCCGTTTGGTGTGGATTACAAGTTGATAAAATTCAAAGATAAAACCAACAATTAATTTTAATCACACATTTTCATGGAATCCATAACTTTTAAACCACACATTTCATCAACGTTTATCAAAATCTACTAAAAATTTTATTTTAATCCACACCAAACAGGGGCTAAGTGTCGAGTGCATTAGGACAAGGACTTAAGAGTTTTAGAAATAGATGATGACGTATAAGAGAATAAACATGTGCTATTTGGTGATATTGTTGAATGAAAAGAGGACAAGTATTGAAATAGCAAAAGGCTACTATCACTGGGAAGAGTAGAGATTTGTTATACAAGAAAGCCTGAAAAGTTGGAAGTTTGTAAGGCTTATTCCTATTGGAATTTAGAAGTGCCTGTAAGAAGTAGGCATGTCTAGGTTGACAAAGCCATTTAACAAATTATATCAACAAAGAAAGATGTGTACTGAGAGGAAGGAAAAAAATTATTAAACCCCATTTATGAATGTAAGAGATGCTAAGAATTGAGAAAACAATTGTGGCATTAAGCTAATATATCATACAACAATATTTTAGAAGATAGCGATAAAGAAAACAACTAACAATTGACAGTTTCAGAAATAAAATTGATTTTAAGTTTGAAAAATCAATTATGAAAATCATTAAAACTGACTGAGCAATAAAGGGAAGTAAACAAAGATCTTCATATGGTTTTTACTTATTTAGAAAAATGATAGGGGTTTATAGGGATGTACATGGTAGGTGTTAGAAAAGGAGTTAAAACCAAGTATATAAATGCTATTGAGGATGTATACAAGAAGGTTGTGACTCTAGTTTATAATGATCACGAGAACTACTGGAGTCTAGAAAGATTCCAAATTCTATAAAGGCTACACCAAGAATCAGCTTTAAGTTTGTATTTGCATATCTCAATCATGGAAATTGACTGTGGTAAACCAAGAGGAAAAGGTATAACCAAAATCATATGAAGGGAGGCAATTGAAAAAAAAATTGAACTCGAAAAGGAATAATCATATAGCCTGCCCAAACAAGTCTAAGCTGCATTGAGTTTGGTTCAGAAATGGTGAAAAAAAAAAATGAATTTATTGAAAATGTGGTCCACATCATAATAAATCATTTTTCCTAGTTTAATATATCAGTAGCTGCTAATTAAAGGTAACAAGCTTGCTACTAATTGCAATTTTTGAGGATAGAGTATTAATATGCACAGACAAATTAGCACTTCACTAAAGTTTAACAATATGCTCAAGATAATAATCAAACTTCTCCAAATTGATAAGGTGTGTCCCCTTAAAAAAACCCACACACATACAGTAAAAGCGAGATCAAATTCGCGTTGCTTACGAAGAAACAAAAAAGAAAATTATATAAAAAACACGAGCTGGCCGTGCAATTATGTTTTTGAGATAGATATTTCCCATTTCAAGAATTCTATACTATCCATTTTCAATCATCGCATTTTATGGATGGGAATCCTTAAAGATAAATATTAGCAAACCATATTAAACAAGAAAAATTACTTGAACAGAATTGAGCACTCTTGAATGGTTGACAGCAACAGGAGAAACAGGATGTGAGCTGTTCTGTGTGCTGGGAACATCAAGAACCCCATTTTGCCAATGACCAGATTGAGTTTCCCCGTTCCTAAATGTGTACATTCCAAGCCCCTGTCTTCTACCTTCATGCCAAGCACCCTCGTAACGGTGGCCATTTGCAAAAAAATAGACGCCGAATCCGTGCATTTTATCAGCAAAATATTCTCCAGCATATCTATCCCCATTTCTGTAGAATTTTCAGCAAACTCAATATTCTGATTTAGATAATAATGGACAGAAAAATAATATACAAGAGGGTAAAAATTTTATCAAGATGCTACTGTCTATTAACTCAGTCTCACACAGCAACTTGAGACATTATTGTTAATCCAGACAGCAAATACTATTTTCAGTACCAGCAGCAGATGTTTTATAGAAAATGCATATTTATAGCTTATATCCTTCCAAACTTTTAGGCCTTGTCAACATCAAGGAACCTATGCATGTGTGCAAAAAAAATAAGACTAATATACCTTCCTGCGTGTTGAATGAAAAGTAAAAAGGGGATTTAGGTAGGTCTGCATTTATAACATTTTTTTCCAAAATAGAAATGTAGAGAATTTTCCTCACAAATATCTTGCTAATGAAATGCAGGAAAGGTAACTTCTGTGTGTGAAAACTGATAAGTGGTAAATTAAAACTGAATGGTACCTTGGTAAAACCTGATAAGTTACCAATGAAAAGATAAATGATAAAGGTTTCATTTTTCCTTCTTATGTTAGTTTAAGAGGTCTGGGACAAAAAGAATAGGAACAGTTCTCCGTAATTTTCACCCGGAATGCCAATTGCTAAGAGCATCTTCTCACAATTCATGAGTTCAGTCATGTATTAACGCATTCTATGTGAAATGAAACTCATCTTACTCAGTAAAATAAGACCATGTAACATTCCTTCCCCAATATTCATGTTGATAGATCAAGTAAAATTCAAATCACCTATTAAAACAAGAATTTCCTAGTGGCAACTGCATATGAAAAGCAACATGTTTCTTAATAATTAATTTTGTGATTTTTGGGCATTTTTATTACAATTTATTTCTATTTTTTTCTAATTTTAAGTGAATGAATTGCATCGATCATGCCTAAACTCACCTCTACAGATATGCATAATACATACCATTACATCTTTCCTATGACATCTCCCAACAAATGTCAGCCAAAATGCTACTATATCTGAAAGAAAAAAAAACTAGGGAATATGACTGATGTTAATCATTTCCAGTTTACATTGGGATTTGAAAGCAAAAAGGGAAGGTGGGACGCTTCTTCTGGTTCATAGCAAAGAGAGAGGTGGCAAATTAAATCATCAAACATATGTTTCTCTCTAAGAAGAGGAAAATTTGTAAGCTAAAGAAAAAGGACAATGAGTGCCTTTCCAGTAACTTCCTGTGCATCTTTCAATAGAAGGTTAGTTCCTAATTTATCTTTGTAACTTGCATCCAAATATAGAAAAGCACACGGAATCAACACTAAACCTTCCTTCTTATTTTGTTTTAACAATTCGATCTTTTCATTCCATCCTTTATTATTTAGGTAACAACACAAAACAAAAAATTTGATTCTGAGATGCACATACACATAGCTAATGGGGAAGCATATAAGGATTTGAAATACTGGAATATTAATTCAAGTGACACAAAGGGCACGATGAAACAGGTATTATTAAACAACAAAACAGAACTTAGTATTTCGTAATTTAACGATGAAACAAGTTTAAATAATTTTCCAAAATTTTCTCAAGAGGAGGATGAAAGCTAAAGATGTCAACATGATATAAATCATAAACATCATCTTGTCCGAACAAAACATGCCTGACACGACAGGTCACAAATACATTCAACTTCAAGTTTATGCCAAAATATTGAACAATAAGGACAAACTCAAACTTTACTACCTACAGAAGACTTGATTTATTGACATGAAATGTTTAGGGATCGACTATTTAACTAAAGCCTACCATTGTATACAGTAATTCATCAAATGACAACATGCATAAAGCATATAAACAATAAGAAACACTTAGGCATTAGGCAGAATGCAAATATACAACACCAAGATTACCTGTAATGGTAGTGTCCAAGGCCATGTTTAACGCCCCACTTAAATTCCCCCACATAACGGCTCCCATCCTCACAAGTATGAATACCACACCCATGGCTCTGCCCACTAGACCACTCCCCAGCATAGACATCTCCTGTATAAAACCTGTACACCCCAAAGCCATGCCTAAGCCCCTGTCTGTACTGCCCTCTATACCGGCTACCCCTCGCCCATGTCTCAACCCCATATCCATCATACTTACCATCCACCCAATCTCCCTCATATCTCCCACTCATGTAATAGTAATACACCCCACTCCCACTACACTTTCCCTTGTGATATTCGCCTTCATACACATCCCCGTTGTTGTATGCCTGTACATAATACCCCGAAATTGCCTTCTTATCCGCCTTGAGTGAAGACCCAATCGACCAAAATACCGGTAAATGTGGCCAGTTCACTTGTTTTTTTGCACGAATTTTAACTGGCAACGACCTGGCAAGGCACAACCATATCGTGGGAATTCTAGGAATGGCCAAATTGAGCGAAAACAAGAGCGCAGCAGAGAAGGCAAAGGCGGAGATGAAATCAAGAATAAAGAAGCTGGAAGGGTGGGAGACCAGGAAGTAAAAGAAGGGGAGACTGAGGAGAAGTATGAGGCGGAGGTGGAGGCGCATACGACCGCGTAGGTAACGAACATGGTGGTGGAACTGGGTCAAGAATTTCTGAGACCTCGTGTAAAGAAGATTAAATTTCGAAGGTGGGTGTGGTCCAGAAAACCCATATCTGTGAAGGGCATTTGACAAAGTCGGAGTCTTGCTAAGCGAACTCGAAAGTTGTTGAAGATAGGGTCTCTTCAAAGGTGAGGGTTTGATCGGAAACCGATCATTTTGACCCTGCTGTCGATTTTCATCATTGATAAGGATCTGAAGGGTGCTGTTATTCACAGAATACGAAGAATTTGAAGGGTAGTGAGTATTTGGATGAAAATTTTGGAAAAGATGAGGGTGTTTTTGGGTTAGGGAAGAAGGGGGCAGTGGGGAAGGGTTGAAATCGGAAGAGATGCCACTGCTTTCTGTTCCGATCTGAACTTCAGATTTCTTCAGACGCATTACATATGTAAAACCAAACCCCCCAAATTCACAAAACAGATTTAATGGAAGATTTAGTGCATGTGTTTGTGAGAGAAGAAGAGAGCAGAGGCTACAAGGAGTTTAATGGTGTCTGAGAAAAGGATTAAATTTGATACCAATGGTGGCGACCGGCCGAAAAAAGCCATGGACTTGTTATAAAGGATTTGCCTTTCTTTTATATTTGCCCCTTATCTATTAGATTGTTACCCAAGTTGCCTATTTGACGAATCCAATAATTATTTCGTTTTGGTCCTTCGATTTATAAGAGTTTCAAATTAGTATCTCTAATTGTGAACCTTTTTTCAAATTAAACGAAAATTTTCTTTCCTAGTAATTACTACTTAATGAATAAACAATAATTTAGAAAAATAGAAATGTTCAACTATGTCATCCCTTTTTGAGTCAATAATAGGTACAAAGGAATTGAGTAGCTCGATTGAGAATCATTTTTTTGGATTATGATAGTCCTACTACAATTCGATTATTTTAATAATATTTTATTTTTCGTTTTTCAATATATATTTAATTTACAAAATGTAACAAATATTATAATTAATTCTCAATTAGAATTTTACATTCACGTTTACGTCCATGTTATTAATTCTCAATTAATTAACATTCATATTTATTTAATTAATAGTAATTAGAATTTCAAATTTAAAGATTCAATTCATTATTCACGTTCATATATATTAATTAGATTATCTTCACGAGTCTCTCTATTTTTAAATAGTATATTCTATCATTTAGAGAGCATTTATAAATTTAGAAAGTTAAAATTTTGAAGTACTCCAGCAATTTATTTATATTTAACACTTAATTTTTCTACTCTAAAAAAATATTTATTATTTTTTTATCTTTTATTTAACTAGTTTTGATTTAGATTATTTTATTTTTTTTACGTTGAAAATTGAAATATTTTGAATGCATTTAATTATAGAGAGTGGGTTTGACTCTCTAAATTTGGAGAGTCAAACTCGCCTTCTAAATTAAAATATTAATTTAAAGATTTTATTGAAGCATGATTTTAAATATTGACTCTTTAAAATAGAGAGTATAGCTCATATTTAAAGAGTTTCTTGATGATTCTATTAACATCCAATTTCACTTAATTGAAAATTAAATTATATTCATTTAATATAAATGATTTAATATTCCTTGTATATATTTTTTGTATTTATTTTAAATTAATTAACATCCACGTTAATTCATGTATCGTATTTGTCATTTATCTTCATTTATGCATTTAATTGTAATTCTAATACTCACACTTAAATATGTATTTCACTATTTACATGATTGTATAATAATTGACATTTATTTGTATGGGCTTGCATTTTTCTTATATTTAGATCAAAATGGTAAATAAATGTTCAAATATTATTTTTATGATACTTTTAAAACATTTCGGAATAACGTGTAACATACGTTCACTCTGATTAATTTTTTTAAGTGAAAAATATAATTTTTCCACTCATGTCTAAATATCAACAAAATACTACTGAATGTGAACAAAGGTAAAGAGTTCAAAAAACATAATCACGTAAGTATTTATTCAGAATTATTTTACTTGTATATTAAAAGTTACATAAAAGGTCACATAATTTACATATAACATCATGTCATTGGTCGGAAGAAATTATTATTTTTCCTCCGGCCAATGACACAGTGTCTATCATATGAAAATTATATAATCTTTGATACAACCCTTAACACACTTGTACTAAAGTCCATTAACTCATACATGTTAAAATTTTGAATTAAATTACTTGTACAAGGATTTTATACAACTAATTTGGCAATACATGTAGCAAAACTCATTTTGTTACATAAGTAGCAACGATTGTACTACATGTACATAATATGTTTACGTATACATAATGTGGTGGAATATGATTGGGTCAAAAAAATTTCAACCAAATTAAAAAAATATTCACAAAAATATTCATTCTTCATCACATAGATAATTAACTCAAATCAGGTGTTCTAACTTGATATACCAGACTATTTAGTACATTAAAATTAAGCATAATTGAAGAAAATGATATGCATAGTGGAAGGTGCGATTGGATCACTTACCCGTCAGATAAAGCAATATTTATTGAATGTTTTATGCACAACTTCACATCCAAAATGAAAGAATGGAGCAACGTCCATATTTAAATTGATCAATATGGAAATCTCATTTTATTTCTTAATGTGAAAGTAGAATGTGACTTAAGACACGTTAATGTGAAATTTGCTTCTGGTGAGATTCTAGAAGAATAAGAAAGAAGCTCATAAATCGACTTTTGGGCACACGAAAGGGAAAGTGGAAAAATGGCGCTTTTTAGCTAGAGTTGAACTCTGGAGTGGGGTCGAAAAGGTGACTATGGTAAGCTTTTCTAAATGGTTGAATGTCAAATCTCAAGTCTCAATCTAACTAGAAGTTAAGATGCTAGAAATGTCTTTCACTCGACCCTACCCACTAAGGCCTCAATCTCTAAGAGAAAGCTAGGATGAAGACTTGACCTTTTGTAGGGCTAGCGAGAATGAAAGTATCCTACATGTTAGGAGTAGAGTCTTTCATTTCTCGACTTCATAGTATGAATAAACCGATAGGATCCCATATATTTAGGTCTCATAAATTTAAGAATCATGTTACATGTACATTTTCTTCGACAACAAGTTTGACATTATGCCACGTGTTTTGACATCATTGGACAGTTGTCAAAATTTCAAATAAAACACACATTCCCTTCCATTTCAATTTGAAACTCAATAGAATGTAAATCACAATGTACACGAGAACGTACAAGTAGTTTTATCTTAAACTTAAAATGTAATTAAGAGAAAAGTATATGCTAATTGATTATTTACAGAATTCCATGTTTCCTTTCATTATTGTTACTTTTGTTTCCATTTTGCTTTATTGGCCGGATGCAATCGATTGAGTAGAAAGCATTGACCAGACAAAATGAATGTAGAAGTTGGGTTAAAAGGCAATCAATTGGTCTTTTTAACCTTTATTTTTAGTATTATTGTTCAGGAAATTCACCTACTCATCATGTAGCTCAATAGGCAATAGTACATAAGAAAGAAATGTAAATAAAAGTGTCTAACTAGAGAGAGAGAGAGTAGAATGGTCTAATTCTTGTGTCTTTGACATGAATACATTTTGGTCAACAATACAAGAAGATAACAATAATGATACATTCGGGACTATGCTATTTGTATTGGAATTGTATCCATATAATTTAGCACACGAGTAACTAAAAATATGTTTAATTTAATGACGGGTTAGTTTCACAACTACAAATATTTAGGGGATCAATTTCAAAAATCAGGTGAATTAAAAAGAATTTTAAAAATCAGCGTTACTTTTATCTTTTGTTTTTTGTTATGGTGTATTTAATTTTTTTCACGATACGTAACTTTTTGTACCTTATTTTTTTTTAATTCTTTTATTTCTTTTACAGAAAACACTACATCAATGAGTTACAATGACCGTAACTTACACAATATGTTATTTTACATTAAAATCATGTTACAACGCATATAATTATTTATTATTTTTGAAATTGTAACTTACATTATGTTATAACTGTTATGGTAAATATTTTTTGTTTTAAAAAAAAAAACTTTAAATTAAATTTGTTACAACAACATTGCTACTGTCACTAGTATCATATCACCACCAACAGTTACCCTATCAACAAAAGAATATCGCATACATTGTTGTTATGATGTGTATAATTTTCTTGCATTGTAACTTATTAACTTATGCACCACCACCATCTCATGCACTACCAACGGTGAGGACCATCAATATTATCGCCCACACCACTAATAGTCACCCTATCAACAAAAGAAAATTACTTAACCTATGTTTAGCCCTCATTTTTTCAAAATTTATTTTCAACCACACATTCTCCCACAAAATAATATTACATGTAAACAAAAAAAAAATCCTTATATTTTAACCACACATTCTCCAACACGATTTAACTCATTGGTTCACGAAAAAGATGTTAGCTTTGATAAAGAAGTCAATGCTTTTTCTTCTTCGGTTGGAAGAATCTACTGCGGCCATCTCTACCCACCTTTATGAATTCTAACCCAAATCAGCCTTGTCGTAGTTTCATAGGTTGCCGTAGTGGAATAAGAGCAATCANTCATATTTCTAAGATTAAACAAAAAAATCTTTATTCCAAAATTCATTTTCCAAGATTTCCATTAAAATGAGCCCAAATGAGGGCTTACATTACTGTTACAATGTCTGATTTTTTTGTATTGTAAATTATTAACACGTGTACCACCACCATCGGTGTTACCACCACTCTATGCACCACCACCATTTTATCGTTATCGATGTTACCACCCCCATAACCAATAATAGTCATCCCATCAACATATGAAAATTACTTACAAATTTACAATGCAATTACAATGTGTGTACTTTTTTATATTGTAACTTATTAATATACTAGTTTTTTGCCCGTACA
>CAIGRP010044898.1:0-26528 GCA_903798385.1 Fraxinus cuspidata
TTTGAGCCACATTGTTTTTTCATTTTTATTTTTCTACTCATTTTCAACAATAAATTTTTTAATAAAATAATATTTTTCATCATATCAATAAATTTTTTTTTCAACCACATATTCCCCATCACATTTAAAAAATGCGTTCTTGGGTTGATAATGTGTATCAAACAGAGACTTATTCTCATTTATTTATTTCAATGACAAAAACATATCATAAAAATATTTAATCGACTCAATTATTTATAACAAATCGTATTGGGTTGTTATTGGATTGAATTGACCTATATCCATTTTTCTTAATTTAGTTAACGGATTATCAGATTCGGATTTATATCAAATTATCGGACCAAAACCCTAAATCTCTAAATCCACCTCCCATTAATTTCATTAGATTCGAATTGAATTTGAATAAAAATCCAATTCATTGACAGCTTTAGGTACAATGGATCAATCAAAGAAGAAAAAATTGTTATTTTATCTACATCTTTGGTTAAACTATTCTAGTCAGCAAATTATTTTTATTAAATGACAAAAATGTTTATAAAAATATTAGTAAAAACGAGGATTCTGTGTTCGAATAATTTGATGACTCATCTTCACTTGCGATTTCTTAGTTTATAACAGCTCAAATTATAAATTCAGATATGCACAAATTTAATGTAAATTGTGATGAAACAACCTTATGACCTTAACAACTCAAATTTTAAATTCACTTGCACAATGAACAGTGTCTCACCAAATTCAGTGTAACGTGACATTATTTTTGTTGTAAATTTTAGAGTTTCATTGTATTAAGTCTAATACTTTTAAAGTTATTAATATATACATGTTTTGTTAATTAAATATATTTTTTAATTTAATAATTTCAGTGGTAATATAATTTGGTAAAAAAATTAATTATTTTGAATCTAAAAATAAGGAAATAAAAGAAACACTATTCATTTGATATAATATTTGGTTTGAAAATTGCACCAATTTAGCGTTAATGGTTGGAGACAGCCTAAGTTTTTCCTCGATTATAAGGCTACAATCATATTCAATGTAACAATCATGCAATTAACTCAAAACTAATTTAAAATCAAATCCAACATTCGGTTTGGTTTGGTAGAAAATTTATTTAATATTTTTTTTTAAAGGGTATTTACACGAGTTACAGTCGTAGGTCAGATCATAAATTACTGGGCATTAAATTCATTACCTAATATAATTATTATCTCACTGTATACATTCTGTACTTGCATTATTGGTGCTATATTTATTGAAATATTGTCATTTAATAACCTAAACAAAAATAGATATATCAAGAAAATATTGTACAGTGTAGGATCAATGAAGCAGTAGTTTTTTGACTTCTACTTACATGTAAAAAAGATTTAGATGCATGTTCACTTGCCAGGCTTTATTGTCATTTTTTGAGGACTTCCATTTAGGGTAGCAAAGTCTGTGTATTGTGTCATGTCTTAGTGTTATTCGAGGGAACAAGATTCAGAGGCATGTTTACTTACAAAGTATATTGCTCTTCGTTTGACCATTAAGAAGTAGTAAAATTGATCTCCTCCCTACCTTGGGTATGAGCTATATTGCCCACCAGTCAATATTGCAATATATGGTATTGTCACATCAACGGTTGATTTTTAAATTTATTTTCCAACCAACGACGTGGACGAAAATGGCCAGGTTCGATTCGGTTTTAAGTGGAATCGTCATGTCAAATTTAATTATGGAACGGTTCGAGTTCAATTTGGTTCCCGAATTCCGTATAATAATTAAAAAATTTAATATTTATAATAATACATTAATTCAACTAATGACATGTTTAATTTTAGCTCTTACAAAAAAACATAGTACAATCACGTGATATCTTTAGCGCATCTTTTTTGTTGAATTTTCATAAATTTGACTATTAAAATCACATGAAAAGAAAGATAGCGAGTTCACAATAATGAAGAGAGACGTAGTCAAGCTTCTAATTCGATTTCTCTATAATGACACTACGGTATAATAAGAGATTTGAGTAAAACTTATGTCAATTTGATTAAGTTGGGCTTGGACTTTAAATTAGAAATAGGAAAATCATGTTTTGAGTTTAGACTAAATTAATTAGTTGGCAAATTTATTTAGAAAAAATAAAATAATTTGATTTATTTAAGATAAAAAAAATTAGAGATATTCATTTCTTCGATTATCAATTCAGATACCCATTCGAGTATTTAATTTAAAAAGAACAGCTCCGTTTGGTTCGTGTATTTTGTCCAACCTTAACATCGGTGGTGGACAACAAATCCACTGCTGACTGTGAGCAAAAGATCAATTCTATAGAAAGTAATACACGCGAATGAAAGAAAACAAAAGAAAAAAATTTTGCTCCCAACCCCATCCCCATTCCCATTCCCATCCCATAACAATTTGATGCTCAATTCCCGACCCTCGTATGGTTACCATCTTATTAGATCCTCTCTCAACTTATTTTTTTCCCTTATATATATGATTGCTGAGCAGACAATTCCAAACAACACTGTTAGTTACCCCACTATCCATCCCCCACACCTTGTTCGTCGTGCACTTTCTCATATTGCATGTGCAGGTGCTTTACATGATAGCGAGTTGAATCATTAGTATGATCTTTATGTGTTTGATGGCAAGTAAAATCTCTATTAAATAATAATTCTGGGTCTGAAAAAAATTATTATTTTAGAGAAATTATTAATTTATCGATAAATAAATATTTATTAATTTATAGAGTATTTTATACTTTTATAACTTGTATTATATTTTCCTATAATACACGTAAGCACATAAAAATGCACACACATACATTGAAGATGAAACATTTATGTACATGGCTTCAAAATTTAATAGCTTGAAATTAATGTTCAAATTATTTCTTGTACACATGAAATAAGATTTTTGCAATAATTAGTTTTAACTTAAGACCCCCAAGCATTCCAAAATTCATGTTCTATAATGGCCTTTCATTTGAAATGAGTTAAAAAATCCGTAAGATTCAATCAAATGAAGATATTAATGTTGAACCAAAAGTTAGTGAAGATGAAGAAATTAATGGATTGTGTGAAACTATTTTTGATTTACGCTATAAAAATGTGATGGACATCAAACACCTTTTAAACTATTCTAGTGAAAATGATATGGTGATGAATTCCAATACTAATAAAGATATTATTCAAGGGGTATTCAATAAACATATCAATGATGAACATGATCTAGATGATAATTGTGTTTTACTCGTTTCTTCAAAAGAGCCATTTCAAACAGGCGTAACCTTAAATAATTAATTTGTACAAAATGAAAAAATATGCCAAATGTAGCTTGTGCATTACAAAAAAAAAAAAAAATTAAGAATGTAGTTGAGTTTGGTTTGAATACAAAGAAAAAACAAAAGACTTTAAATGCAAATTTTGAAAAAGAGAAAATTGAAGAAAATATCGTCAAATTAAGATTGTTAATTTGTATTAGTATGAACTTTTATGAATTTAAACATTTTTTATTTTACATATTCGTTTGACTTTAAGAATCTCCAAAAAAAAAAAAAAAAATTATCTTATGCATTTAATGTGGTTATTAATTTAGTACACTAACATAAGTCGGGACAAAGAATTTTATTATTGAAGTGAGATTATTAATTTATGGAACATTTATTTGTCAATGTTTTACTGTATTTATTTTGTCGACTTTTTGTTGTAAACTCTTGGGCGAGGTTTATAAATATTATGTCATGGGGAATTTCATAAACGATTAATTTTCGTTCTTTTGAAGGAAAAAATAATTGATAAAAAAGCTCAAGTAAATGCCAAAAATTTAAGGGGCTGTTCTCTTTGTATTTCAATTTTGAGTTTTGAATACATTTTCGATTTTGGGTTTTGAGTGTCCATTTTAAGATAGTTGAAAACACGTTATTTTTGTCATTTTGAAAAATTGTTTTCAAAAATAAAAAAATGAAGTTTTGGCTTGATTTTAACTTAAGACAACCAAAACGACTTTTTTTTCTTTTTCCATTTTCTTTGTAAATTTTAAACTCGTTTTTGATTAGTTTTGAGTTTTGAATTCATTTTGAATTTTTTGTTTTGAGTGTCCATTTTCAGATTGTTGAAAATGCGTTCTTTTTGTCATTTTGAAAAATTATTTTCAAAAATAAAAAAATGAAGTTTTGGCTTGATTTTAACTAATAATAGCCAAAACGACTTTTTGGCGTTTTCCGTTTTCTTTGTAAATTTTAAACTTGTTTTTGAAAATTCTTTTATAAAAATAGATTAGTAAACGAAATTAAAAACTGAAAATGGTCTGAAAATAACGGAGACCCTAATTCTCTAAAGATTCAATCAGCACTCTTTCTTCGATTACGCTATCAAGTGGCACCCAATAATTGCCGTACACGCAAGTGGGCCATAACGGCCTTTCAGTGACTGGAAATGGTGCAACCTATGGACCGGTTTGATCCAACTCAGCCACCACTCTGCGCACGCTATTTCAGTGCAACCTAATTTGCACTTGGTGTTTACAAGCAACCCACTTGGGCACATATAAATTCATGAATAATACAAAGAGATAATTGCAACAGCGGTACCAATTCTTTCAATTAGTTGCAGAATTTGCCTAAACCTTTAGTTTGTGCAACCCAAGTACCAAACGTTTCATTTGTGCCACCCACGGTACCAAATATTTTCAAAATGTCATAGCTAAAGTTTAAAATGGATGATTTCTGTTAGTTTGACCGTTAGTTCACCAAATAATTGATTTTGACTAATTTTAAAAGATTAAAATGGTAATTTTACATTTTTAAAATAAAATAACTAAAATAAAAAATAATTAAAATTAAAAACTAAAAATCAACTTCATCTTCTCCATCCACTCAACATATACCCACCACTACTTGAAAACCATCACCACCATTCCCATCTCCTTCACCGTCACCACTACTATCTCCTCCACCATAATCAATAACTACACATCTACTCACCACCAACCAAGTGAACGAATTCTACTTTCTAAAATCAATTTTACAAATTAAAGGCAGTTTTCTGCACAAATGGCTACCATGGGCTTGGTTGGTGTTTGGCTTTACTTTTCTGTACTATTTTATGAGCAATGAACAAAACCATAAAGATGAAGACTCAAGAAGAAAATGACCAGTCCTCCTTCCTTGATTCCCTTTACTGTGAAGAAGAAAAATAGGGAGAATTTGAAGAAGGAAGAGAAAAATTCAACTTTAATGATGGAAATCTGTCCCATTTTCCTAATATGTTAACATAACAAAATTTGTCTTTGGAAGATGAAGATCTGAACTCTATTTTCTGCAAAGAAAATGATGCATTTGTCGATGGAACACGCTCCTCTTTCTCTGCAGGCACGCACATATACAGTGGAATGGATCTTGATAGTCAAAATTTTTAATCAGTGTTCAGCGTTGATTGTCATGCTTGCTGTAAATTATCTTGACATGTTTCTTTCCTGCATCCATTTTCAGAAAGAGAAGCCATGGATGATCCAACTTGTAGTGGTGGAGATGGTTTTGGGGTAGGGATGGGTATGTGGGAGGTGAATTGATAAGATAAAGTTGATTTTTTGGTTTTTAATTTTAATTATTTGATTTTAGTTAATTTATTATAAAAAATATAAGCTTACTATTTTAACATTTCAAAATTAGTCAAAATTATTGTCAAAGTCAATAATTTGGTCAACTAATGGTCAAACTAATAGAAATCATCCATTTGAACTTCAACTGCGACATTTTGAAAATGTTTGGTATTGTGGATAACACAAATGAAATGTTTGGTACCATGGGTGATACAAATAAAATGTTTGGGCAAAATTTGCAACTAAATGAAATATTTGGTATCACTTCTGCAATTGTCCCTAATACAAAATACAAACTTATGAATATAGGAGTCCACTTTAAGAACAAAAAAAAAAATACTTCAATTGAAAAATACTTAGCCAATCACAAAATCATAATATTGGTTTCCAATTTATTGAGCAAGTAACAAGTTGGTTTTCAACTTAATTAACAAAGCAATTTAATTCTCATCCCTTCAAAATAATTGGACCAATAGATTCTATCCAATTTTCCGTTAAAATGTCTCACGTTTGACCTATTTATGATTAAATGAAATTAATTCTATTTAAAAAAAGGAAAAAGAAAAGAAAAATATGAACCCTCTTCAAAATCTTCATTCTATAATCCATTAGCCACTTACCTTACTACTATTTGGCAGAATTGCGCTGGGTCATTGTGCATATATTTATGTTTATCACCCTCAATTACCATTTATGCAAATTACCAGCTCTGTAGTTTTATGTTTTCTAATTTGATAGTGGGTTTATGGTGAAATATGAAGCTCATCTGATTGTGTCCCCACATGCAACGGGAATGAAATACTGGGCAAGAAGGGTCAAATTAGCGTATAGACATATGTTAAAATTCATGAAAAAGAAACGGAGTTAATCAATGTGTTCACGTGCACATGATATTCTTCTCAAGGGACTTCCAACAGACATGTTGATATTCTTCTAGTTCGAGAAGTTTTAGCAAGGATTGTTGATAAATGTATTTTATACATTTATTTGGACCGTTAAATTGGATTATTTGTTGACGGATTATATGAAACACGACTTAATTCTATGTAAATATTGATTTATAAGTAAACATCGATGACATTGATGTTAGAATAATTATATTATGTGGGCTTCCATTTGATTGCGAATTTTATGGGTTAGATATATGATTTTCAATGATACTGTGATTATGTCCAATATGTTAGTGATCACTTGGGCCGTTGTACACCTTACGGGCTATATTATTATAATGTGGTAATGTTAACTATGTGGACCGGAATTATGTAAACCCTAATTAGGGTTAGAGTTGGTAATGAGCCGGCTTTATAATTTCCTACATAATGGTTATGTCTCAACTCCTCTTGATATTGTTTAATGGCTTGCCCCATTGACGGGTGATTATTTTTGAGGAGTAAAGAGATGAAAATTTAACTGATAATATTCACAAACAAAAATGTCTTCCGTATATATGAATTTCAATATATTAATTCAGAATGTGTGATTCTTGTTCTTAGCATGATTATTGAATAATCACAAGTATCAGAGCCACATGCTAAGATTATTCCAAATTAGTACTGATGTTTCAATATTGTTAAGTTAAATCACCACTAACTATTTTTTCAAGAATAAAAGTTTCTTACCAGGATGTCACTTGATGTAGTTTTCTGCAGTGGCTAGAAATCAATGCAAACTGCGCCTTAAGCTCAAGAATGATGATGTGTAAATGTGACTTTTACATAGGAGCGATGTTTGTGTGTGAATCGCAAGTGCACGATATCGCTAACAAATAATAAAGTGTATGAATAGAATGACTATTCCACGAGGTTAGAACTATCAAATATTAAAGTTAGTTTAGCCTAAATTATTTGAGTATCGGTTAATTTTAAACTATTAAACCGTTGAAGACATTAGGAGTCTGATTTCTACACATAATCTCATAATTTACAATATTCATTAGTGTTGACTAATGATTTCCTAAATTATATGATAATTTCTTTAGAGTTGAACTTATTTTTCATGTATAAATTTTCTATATCTATATAAATATTACGAATGCCCAAAAACGTACTAAGAAATACCAAATATCAATTAACAATTGCACAAACTATATCAATGATTTCTACCCTTATTGAAATCCGTGATATTTGTTATAAAGTTAAAACACATATTTCATCTCTCGTCATCAATATGATTATCAAATCAATCAAAATTTTAACCAGATATAAGAAAGCAATAAGATCAATAACAAAGACTCAATATCAAATTTATATTTAGAGTCAAATAAATAAATAAATGAATAAATAAATAAAATTAAAGTATCAAAAGTACAGTTTATGTCATAGTTCTAGCTACAAAAACTTAGCTACTCATGTTCAAATTGTACAAACACATCTTAAAAAGACCCACATTAACTGGATTTAAGAAAAGTGAAGAAAACTTGGCTACTTATCTTCTTCTTTTTTCTTCAAAACCTAGGTTTAATGCTACGTGTACGTATCTTTTCCTTTTAGAATGTTCACTCCTCTTAGAAAGTCTCTAAGAGACCCTCAATTTATAATATCTTATATATAGCAAATAACATTTTAAAATTTAGAGATTATTTTTCTTAATACACTCCAACAATACTCTCTAATTTGATTATTCATTTTATTCTTCTCAAAAAAAAAAAAAACATTTATTGATATCTCCTTATCCTTTTAAAATATTTTTTTAAATGTTAAGGACCAATATAATCAAATATATTTTGTATAATTTCATAACTAAAGTATCGAATTTCTTTGCTTGATAAATGCAATCATTATATAACAAAAAATAGAGTAATCTATTCTCTATTTTAAAAGGTTAAAATAGAAAGTTTTTAGACTTTATTTTTAACCATTGTTCTCTAAATATAAAGCGCGTTGTTTTGAAAATGCTCCAATTATAGAAGAATTGGGTTTATATAGGTGTGAAATTATATTTGACAATTCAAACACAACGTTTGACTTCGTTTTGTTCTGGGAGACTTTAACTCGAGCGAAATATTCCTAAATTAACAGTTTTAGATATTGATTTACCTTTTGTAAAGTTCAGTGGCAGACACATACATTTTGAGTTAGGGGAGCACAATCAAACATGTAAAAATAGATGTGAAGATCAAAACTAGAACATTTACATCTGCAACATTTATTTCTCAAAGAGTATTCCCTATCTCTTCCTCTCTATCACTTATGCTTCATAGTATTGTGCTTATGTCTTTCTTATTGCATATTGGAATCTCAATGAGATCACAGGTAAGTGTGTATGGGAGACTTTAAATAAAATCAGCGTCATATATGGTGATATAAATGATACTTGTTTTTGTCCTATTAAAAATTGTAGCATATGTTATGACTCGTCAAAGTATCCAATTTGAAGAGTTAGATGTTTTTTTTAAGACCCACGTTTGAAGCATATTTTACTATTTTCGATAACTGTTTGGATAATTTGATATGCTTATAATGTGGTTCTTGAAACGAGTTTTGAGATGATGCAAGCGATTTACGGATCCGGCTAGCGTATGATAGTCGAAGAATTTTTAAAGTTAATATATTATCGAAATTCTCAAAATACTAGTTTGAAATGAGCTATTTTGACCTGTCCAACATTTGCTACGATTGACCGTTTCGTGCACTGTTAATGAAGTGAAAAATTAGGCTGTGAGTACTTCAAAATGGTTTTAATAATGCAATATTTCATTTTTGTTTGGCATCCCGTAATGATCCCAAAAATTGAGACAAAAAATAGAACTGTGGTCAAATATGGGTTTAATTTATACATATTTTTATGGTGTGTCAAAGTAGAAAAGTAGGAATTCAGTCCAAAAAAATTGGAAATCTGAATGTCATTTGGATGTAATAATTACATCTGGGTTTCATTCCAAATCCTAAATACTAATCTTAAAATCAATGATCAAGCCTTCAATTATCCACTAGCATAAATGATCAAGCCTTCCGAAAATATTCACCGTTGATCGCGAAAAATGTGACGCCAATGTGGACAAACTGATGCCGAGTCCACTCATGTAAACTTAGGTAAGTTCAAACTATTTTGACTGGAGAACCAGACAGAGAAGATGAGGGCTTTGGATGCGGGAGATACTTAACGACGCAAGACAAAAGCGTTTGAGTGTCGACGGTAGTGACTAAGATGATTGCGCTAACAAACAATCACCGACAAAGTGTAAATAACCTAATATCAAACTAACAAATTTAGAACAAGCAAGAAGATTTATTGAGAGTATTTGTTTTAAGTTTTTTTTTTTGTATATTAGAATCAATGTTCCAAAAGACTATCCAAAGCCCCTACAATTTTGCAAAGACCACTTAGTTATAGTGTTCTAGTTGATCAGAACCACGGTGCCTCATCTCCTTGACTGAATCCTTACATCACTAAGTTTATTATGTTGGAAAAATGAGTATATGATTGACTTTGACATGAGTTTTGAGTGGGACCCGTTTGATTATTTTGGAAGATAAAGATTGATTTGCGATCTCTTCCATGAGTACATCGAAATCATGTATTTACTTACCAAAATTGATGCTTAGGTGAATGAGAAATTGAAGCTCAAAGAATGCCAATTAAAAAAAATTTGTGTTGGTGGGAAAATTAGAAATGTATTTGTCCCACATAGGAAATTAATGAAAACAAAAATCACTTTAAATATGGTTGCATTTTAGAAGGGTATAATCATGTGTAGCATAGAGACTCTCTTCACGCGCGCACGCATGGGGGGTGCAAATCACGGACCTTGAAGTGGTGTGCTGGTGCGACCTGTGTACACGAATGTCGGACCAAAAGGAGCAAAATTGCCCCCTTAGGAGTGTCCACGTTTTACTATATTTTTGTTTTATTCAACTGATTTTTCATTTTCTGAAACTGTTGAAATTCTAGTGATAATTGCCATTAAGTGAATGGACAATTTACATTCTCAAGAGCCAAATTTTTATATGTCTTGGTTTCCAATTTTCTATANTTTAATTTCTATTTGAGTCTTGGATCTAGTATTGTTCAGACACTAAATCAGTTCGTCGAAATAATATCTGTAGTGCTCAGAATCGTCTACATACATTCTAATTTCTGTTTGAGTCTTGGAGGTGGTATTGTTCAGACACTAAATCGATTCGTCGAAATAATATCTGTAGTGCTCAAAATCTACTAGTTTTATCGTTGTATCCTGAAAAACGGACACTGGATTTAAACTTCAAGCACAGACGGTGAGGGGATGAATCTGTTTTAAGGAAACTGTATGTAACACAGGCCTCGGGTTAAAAGTTTTTACTGTGTAATTCATTTTTTTTTCCAATTACTTGTTTGTTACTCGTTTTTGCATATTGATATTTTGCATTTCTCTTTAAATTACTTGTTACGTCTTACTTAACTAACAAATCATTCAATCTGCAATATTATTAAATCTGTTATATATAATTGAATCTGTTATATTCAAAGTTATATGCAAAAAGGGTACGTAGAAATCCAGTGTTTAAATTCAGTACATATATGGTATGCAACAATCCGGTATGTTGTGAGTATGGTATTAAAACTGTAAATCAAGTATCCAGTGTGTAAATCCGGAATCTAGTACTGAAACACTTATCTAACATATTATACAATAAATATATTAACAACAGGTCGGCTGCCTTATACGGCTGACACACCTGACATTCTTTATTACAAATGTTACATTAATTATTCATAAAGATTGTCTACAAATTTTGTAGGAGACAACTTCAACTTGGATGAACTGAGGGTTTTAGAAGGAGGAAGCTTCGTATTGATGATCTTCTGTGTGAAGAGCTTTGGTTCTCCTTTGACTTCTTACGCAGTGCTTTTGGCTTAGGAGCTTCAACCATTTAGCCAATGTTACGGCACAAGAGCTTTAGCCATTTAGCCAGTGCTTCGACACATGAGTTTCGAGCTTTGTTTAACTACTTTGCTTTTGACCAATTGGATTTCTGTTGACTTTCCTCTTCATTTGGACTGCGACGTGACACTTTGATTGTAGCCTCAGTAGTGAGACATAATATTCAAAATGCTGATTTTTGACTTATAACAAAAATTAAATTGAAATTTGATGGGTCACGTGAGCCAGCAGACCTATTGTGGGTCCACCAATGGTGAAGTTAATAGCTATTTTCACCAAAATTTCACTCTTTCCCATCTCTTCGAATTCGTCTTGCGTATCATATTTTCCAAAATTCCACATGCACTATTTTTCACACTTTTTGTATAACATCTTCCTCAAATGCACCTTAAGTTCGGATTTCGTCCTAAAACAACTAAAAAAGGGCATAGAAATCAATAGCAATCTATCCCTACACACTAAGCAAGCCTCGTTTATAGGCCGAGATTATTGTATATATAATTAATCATGAACAAAAATTAAAGAAGAAATAAGTCATAATTTGATCCGTGATTTGAGAACATGTCATTCAGGAAGCGTGGACATTGTCAACTAAGAAATATGTTTCCTTTTCTCTATCAAACATATACATTTATTTTGAAAAATGTATTAGGACTAGAAACAACCGAGTTAAAATAAAAAAAAAAAAATTGCAATTTTACAAAATAATTTTAAGAATTTTCATCTTTTCCAGATCTTTATTCAAGATTACTTTCAAACTTTAATATTTACACAACTTATAAATTAAAATTGAAGACCTCAAAATAATAACAAACAAAATAAATAAAAAATTGAGTGGACAGTATTTTGAAAGAGATCCCCTCTCCTTAAAAGGTTGAAATGCATTTCTATTCGAGTAGAGAAACCAAATATATAGGATTATATATCTTCTCTCACTAGCATTAGCATATTCAGATCGCCATACATATATTTCTTAGCTCCAAATTTTCAGGTAATCTTTTTAATATGAAAAATATGGCACAAAATTTGTTTATGATAATGTGTATATGTATACACATGCATGTACTTTCTCGATCTTATTATTTTTATTTTTTTACAGTTTTATGAATCTACTTGTTGGATTTTTTTTTTTTTGATAAATATTCTATTGATTTTTTCACGTTTTCTTTCGCGTAAGCACATGTAATATTTTCTTCTCTAATTTGATTATATCGAAGAATTCATATATGAAATTAAGAAATTGATATATATTTTTGGTGATCGAAGAATTGATCAAGATCTAAAATATATTCGATATGCTTATGCGGATATATTTTTGTATCCGTTTTTAAATGAATGAGTACATAAATCTAATTTTTAAGAATATGAGCCTGGATTTTCTTTTTTTTTTGGGTAATAGTACCTCAAATTTCAAACTGATATTCAATGAAATTTCAGACAGAGATTATGTTGAATCCAGTTTTCGAAGAAAATCAAGTTTCTCAGTAATTTGGAGTCGAGATGGAGTCAAAGAATCGCTGGAAAGGATTGATGAAGTCCTTTGGGAGACATATTGATCTTGAGAAGGAAGATCAAATAGAATGTGTAAAAATAGGTTAGTATTTCTTATTTTTAAAAGGATAAGGCCTGGGAGATGGGACAAATTTATTTATACAAGTTATATTTTCGACAAATCTCCTCACACGTAGGCTAGATTTGATTTATTCATCAAAGAAGCGAACACATCCACAATTTTCATAAATAGTTGACGGTCCCAACCTTTGCTATTGTGTTAAACCACCTCGTTTTTTTATTCAGCAAGTTTGGTTCATTGCTACGTGTACTAATTGAATCATTAAATTGTTTATGTTTGTAGTTTCTGTCCATAATCACATAGTTGGATGGTCAAGTACTAAAAACTCTCAAGTGTGTTTCATTTTTTGCAGAAATTGAGAATAAAGTAAGAAGAATTCTTAAACTCGTCAAAATCGTTGATCAAGGCAATAGGGAGAATAGGATGAAGATAAAGTCAAATCTTACCCTACAGATTGAGGATTTCCACGAGCATTACCAATCCCTCTACTCTCTTCATGAAGATTTAAGAGGAGAAGTGAGAAAAAATGTTTTTAAGGATAACTCAACTTCTGCAAGTGAAACTATAGATGAGCGGTCGGAAAGTGCACGACGAATAGCGACAGATGAAAGCAAAAAAAGGGTTCAGACGAAGGGCGACTTAGAGGGTTCAGCCTCGATCTTGAATTCCAAGATTGAAACCCTGTTTGCAGAGAAAAGAAAAATGGAAGATCGGATTGATTGTACGTCGAAGGAAGCTAAAGAACTGAAAAGGAAGAATTCAGAATTGGAAGGACAGATTTTGGAACTTGAAGCAATATCAAAGCAAAAAGATGATTATTTTTCCGCTCTTACGAAGACTTCGGAGGAAAATGAAAAAGGCTATAGATCTAGAATCGAAGGCCTCGAGGCACAAGCGAATGAACTGCAACTCCAAATTAATAATTTGCAAACTCAGAAAGGTGATTTGAAACAATTGTTATCATGCAAAACCGAAGAAGGATCTTCACGAGTCGAGGACTTAACGAAACAAGTTAATTTCCTGCATCAGGAGCTGGAGACTATGAGAAGTCAGAAAGCTGAATTGGAGTTGCAACTCGAAAAAAATTTGAAAGAAACATCAGATTTCCTCATTCAGATTGAAAATTTGAATGAGAATCTGAGGAAACAAAATTTGAATGAGCATGGGATGATTGAGGAGAAGAAAGGCCTAAAACTGCAGGTAGAAGATTTACAACTTGTGGTTGATTCTCTAAACATCGAAGTTTATCAGTCGAGGATCGAAAAAGATGAACTGCACAGAAAAAAATCCGAATTGCAAACAGATCTTTTGAACAAGGAAAACGAGCTATCTTCTCAGATTGCATCATTTGAAGAACACGTTAAGTGTCTCGATACCGAGTTGGCTGCATTGCAAAATGAGAGAAACAGATTGACACTCGAGCTGGAGACGGTGAAACAAAATTCTTCGACTAACATTTCGGAGATGGAAAAGAAAAACGTCGAATTAACTGAGAAGATAGCAGAACAGGAGGATGTTATAAACAAAATTAAGGATGAACAAAAACAACAGTCGAAATCGAATATCCAAATGGCAGAAAGAAAGATAGAAGAACTGGCAAAAGATTTTCGAAAACAGTTCGAGGACAATCTCCGAATCCTAGGCCGGAGAATTCGAGTTGTAGAACAGTTAATTGCCGAGAACAAGGAGCATTACCTGAAGATGAAGGAAGAGTACGAACAAGAAAATAAAGAACTCAAAGAAAGATCTGGAAAAACTGAGGTTAATGTTAAGGAATTATCATTAACAGTAAATGATATGTTGAATTCAGTAGAGACAGTGAGATTAAAGTTTGAAGAACGCAACACAAATTTCTTGAATAGAATATCCAAAGTTTCTTGTGATCTGCAATTTGCAAAGGATTGGGCAATGAGGAAAAACCAAGCAGCAATGCAGTTGAAAGACGATGGTAAAGTGGATTGGATAATATTGGACAATGATGAAGAATAAAGAAATTAACGTACTAATATGTTGATATGTCCGTATTGCATACTAAAAGCTCCATGTAGTATAAATTTGAGCTTAAGATTGAATTATTGCATTGAGGAATCAATCTTGAACGACTTTTGTCGAGAAACTAAGATCTTATGTATTGCACTGACACTATTGTCAGTATTGCATATCAAACTCGACATGATGTATAAATTTGTGCTTAAGATCGATTTATTTCTTCGAGGAGTCAATTTTGAACAACTTCAGCCCCAACCGAGAGGCTAAAATCTTATGAATTGTGATTTATTTCATCCACTTGCTTCGATTTGAAATATGCAGAGAATGCCATTTTGTCGATTACTATGTGAAAATAAACATAAGTTAGAAATGGTATAAGAATTCTATTTTCAACCTATATTGTATCTACTTTGACTTGAAAAGAGGGTGGAAATAAAAGTGGAAACTTCAGCGAATCCCCAGTCTTAGGGAGATCTTAAGGAGATGTTACAAAGTACAGAACTTTTTGCAGAATGCACTCTTTAGATTATTATTATTATTTTTTTCACGAGAAAGAACAATTTTTTGTTTGTCAACAATTAACCGATGAACAAAAATTAATGTTGTAGAATAAGGTAATAAAGATGATTTTCGGTTTATTTGCAACCCTATCGAAAGTAAAACATATCTTTCTCTTCGTTTTCTCCTTTGACATGATAAACCTCATTTTACTCTGTCCTTTGAAAAAAAGATAAAAATGTTATTTTCCAGTTTTTGCATCACTTGATTTGGGAGTTAAATATTTCAGCACCCATCCAATTTTGAGTTTTTTCATGGCTTACTCATCAAACTTCATAATACTTTCCACTTGCCACTCAACTTTTGACTGTTGCATTCCATCACTCATCAGACAGATTTCGTTTCTCTTTTTGCCTACGAGGATGATGAAATTCATATGTGACACTTAACTCCATTCAAAATTTAAATCAGATGCTAACGCGGACACCAACTGATGAAATCGTGTGAACTCCCAAACACACCTCTCTGTTGTTTGAAACAAAAACATGCCTTCCTTAAAACAAAACCCCAAAAAATTCACCAAACTTCAAAATTGAAATCAAATTCCCCTAATTCATTCCAAGCCCTAGTACTTTTCGCATCGTCCTAGTTCCCAACTAAATCATACATGTTTGAGAGAAGAGTTTTACTACAAAAACAGGGTCAGTGACATATTTAAAAATAGGTGGGACACGTGTCATTCATTGATTAGACAATTAAAAAAAAAACCCAAACAGGTGCGTCAACATGCACCTGTTTTTTCCTCCCCTATTACTGACTTGTTTGAATAACTTTTCCCTTAAGATAAATACATACTGACCCACATTATTAGGTCTCGACTCAAAGTTTTCTGGAGATCTTAATTCCCATCTTGACGTTCTTATGAACCACAAAAGCATAAAGCAAGGAATTGTAAATGTCTGGCTGCACATCCATTATCATGGCTCATGGTCCCACCCGTGTTCACCAACTTACTCCATTCACCATCTCAATACTCACCCACAACCAATGCATTCTAGAATATTTTGCAGCCTACTCTGTAAATTCAGTACATGAAGGGAAGAAAAGAGAGTTCAAGATTGTTAACCTTGGTGCAAAATAGAATTTCCCCTTTTTCTCTTTATATGCTTTTCTCTGTTACTAAATCTGAATCTGAATCCCTCCTCTTCTTCCTTCTCTGAATCTATCCTCCACTTTCTCTCTTTCTTCTTCCTCTTTAATGTTAGTTTTGTTGTAATTGATCTTCATTATTGTAGTCAATATATTGGGTACTGATTTCCTTTCAAATTTTTGATCCATTCTTACCGATTAAATTTAGTTTGGGGGTGGCGTAAAGTTGAAGTCCAACCATAAAAAATGGTATCAGGGCATCTACGATCCTTGGGCGTATCTCGATTGGATAGCATAATGGAAGAAATAAATAGGAAGCATGGATTGGCTAAGTTAATGGACTAACAATAATCCAAAACCACACACTAATCAAACCACCAATCCATCTCCTACTTGGGCCTTCCAAAAGTGTCGATCGTATTCGAGTCGAGCCAAGTTTATGGTGTCGATAAATTATCCGTCAACTGTTTTAAATCATCGCATGAATTTATTGGGTATCAAAATCCAACAATTGGATTTGTGCTCGGTTGTACTAAATAGCCCAAAATGGCAACACAGGTTACAAAATATTTAGCCAAATCACAAAGAATAGAACAAAACACTTATCTCTTTAAAATACAACAGTTGATCTACAAGATTCACGAAAGAATATCCTCGAAACCTCATAAACAGCAACATGAAATAACCCAAACTTTCTCACGAATATTCACTCAGAATATCACTAAAGAAATGCTAACTATTGTAGATCACCCCTTCTCAAATCAGTAATTTGAGAAGAAAAACAACAAAGAGAACAAAATTAGAGAATTTTCTTCGAAAAGGCGTAACCTGAGAGAAAGAGAATGAAAACCTTAGCCAAACGAAAACCAAATGAAAAGCCATACAGGATAGAAGCATCCGGAAGATAATCCAATGGTGCAGATCATAACATGTGTCGTCATCCAGCTAAAAGTGCAATTTTAATAAATTCGAAACATCCAAAACACGACTTTAGTGCAAATTATGGGAGCACCATTCGGTTCGAATCCCACATTCTCCACCTTGCTACCGAAATTTAGGATATAGTGTAGTCCAGAGCATAATCTCAGTCATTTTCAGTTGCTCTAAGTACCTGTACATATATTACAAAGAATCAACATATGAAAGTTTCATACAGTTTACAAACTTATTCAAATGATTCACTTTTGTACCCAAATCTGATGGATTAAGTTGAGTTGAAACTTTTCCAATTTTAAGAATTCATTTTGAAATGATGTCACTTATATAATGATATTTAACATCAATATGCTTCGTTTTATCATGAAACATAGGATTTTTGCTCAAATGGATTGCACTTTGATTATCAGATAACAACATAGCATGATTATTAACAAAACCAAGTTCAGACAGTAAACCGTTTAGCCATATTCCCTCTTTTACATCATCAGTAGCAACAATGTATTCTGCTTCTGTTGAAGATAGAGCAACAATTTTTTGAAGTTGTGATTTCCAGCTAATAGCTGTACCATATAAGGTATAAAAATAGAATGAAGTTGATCTCCTTTTATCTCTATCTCCAGCAAACTCAGAATCAGTATATCCATTTAAAATAACACAATTTTTACTTGATTTAAACATTAAACCTAAATTAGGGTGCCTTTTAAGGTATTTAAATAACCATTTTAAGGCATTCCAATGTTCTTCCCCAAGATTACTTATAAATCTGCTCACAGTGCTAATACTAAATGCAAGATCAGATTTGGTACAAATTATCAAATACATAACAGAATCAATAACATTTTCATAAGGAACTTTAGACATTCTAGCATACTCTTCACCAGACTTACGACAAAAGTCAGAAGATAGCTTAAAATGATTAGTAAGAGGCAATATTATATGTTTATGGTCTTGCATGTTAAACTTTTTCGAAATTTTAATCACATAATCATGTTGATTCAAAAATAACAAGTTTTTCTCTTTATTTTTCCAAATATGCATGCCTAATATGTTTTTAGCGAAACCAAGATACTTTATTTCAAATTCAGACTTCAACTTCAATTTAATATCATTTTTTTTCACATTAATCACAACTGACAAGCAACATATCATCAACATAGAGAACTAAATACAGAGAATTTATACCTCCATCACCTTTACAGTATAAACAAGTATCATACTGGCTTTTTTTAAACCAAGTTTCAAAACAAATGTATCAAATATCTTATACAATTGTTTTGAAGCTTGTTTTAAACCATATATGGATCTTTTTAATAGACAAACAGTATTTCAAGATCTCCAATTTTAAAACCAACAAGCTGCTTTATGTAAATAATTTCATCTAAATCACCATACAAGAAACCAGTTTTAACATAATTTCCCCCCATTTCTCTCTATCGGCTTCTCTCTATCGCTAAATCTGAATTTGAATTCTTCTTCTCTTTCTTCTTTGAATCTGTCCTCCACTTTCTCTCTTTCTTCTTCCTCTTTACTATTAGTTTCACTGTAATTGATCTTCATAATATATTAGTTACTGATTTCCTTAGTTTATGATCCATTCTTAATGGATGAAGGAAAAGAGTGTTGAAGATTGTTAGCCTTGGTGGAAAACATAATTTCCCCCCCCCCCCCCTTTTTCTCTATTTGTTTCCCTCCATCGCTGAATTTAAATCTGAATTCTTCTTCTCTTCCTTCTCTAAATTTGTCCTCCACTTTCACTCTTTCTTCTTCCTCTTTACTCTTAGTTTCGCTGTAATTGATTTTCATAATATATGAGATACTAAGTTCCTTTCAAGTTTATGATCCATTCTTTCCGATTAATTGAGTTTGGACGTAAAGTTGAAGTGCAACCTTAAAACCCATCCTGATGAGGACACCTAGTTTATTATTTTGGGCTATCTTAATTAATTGGGTTTGAATTTATGGGCCTAACACAAGCCCATAACTTTTGGGGTGATATTTTGTATAAGTTGGCATGTATTGTAAGGGAAATGGGACAGACCATGATGGTAAATTAACAGGCTTTGTTGTCCACGATTTTCTTCTCCCCTCTTTGGTATTCTTCTTCCATTTCTTCTCCCATTTTTTCCTCTTCTTTTTCTATTTCTCTTACTTCCTCATCGTCTTCTTCTCTATTACTGCTTCTCTACTTCTTTTGTCGTAACATCAAATTCCGCATCAGAGCCAAACATCGTTTCCTTCCATCAAATTAGTTGCAAAATATATTCCAGTCAAATTCCCCAAACACCAAATTGACAGACACAGCCAACAATGCAGCCGCTACTCTAATTGCAGACAACCACCAACTTCCTCATGTCCCAATAACCAACTAACCATTAACCCAATTACCGAGCCCATGTTATTTATCATACATGTAGCCCAACTTAATCCCCAAAATCACTAGGCCCATTACCCCACCTAATTATCACTAAACCCGACTCTTTCTACAACTTTCGCTGCTATTGTGACTGTCGGAATTGTTGCTATCAAAATCCATACATAGAAACTCTAATCTGACCTAAAATCATCACCGTCTTCTTCCCCGCGCCAGCCGCCTCAAGACGCACCGTCACCCACCGCAATTTCCATCAACAAAGCCCCATCACCGTCTCTGTTAACGGTGCTCTGAAAATACCGACCACCTTCGTCGTTTCACTCTGTTTTTTGCTTCAGTTTGTTTATGTTGGCCTCCGTTTGTGCCATATTTTTATTTATGTAAAACTGTAAGTTTTTATATTTTTTTCTTAAAAAAGAGGAACAGAAAAGAAAATCAGAAAAGAAAAGTGTGAAAAAAGAAAAGAATATATTTTCTAACATTATTTGTAGGTATCTCTTTTATTTTAGTTGATTGACACAATGTTTTAACGAACAAAAGATGACTTACCCTTTTTATTTGTCTTTGATTTATATTACCGTTTCTTTAAAATTGTATCACTAATTTTTCTGTGCTATTGTTAATCTAGTTTATTACCCATAATCATGTGATTGAATCCTTGATTTGTTAAACCCTCACTTTTATCCAACTTTTTTTACCTGAGTAGATTTTTGACTAGTAATTGACAATCGCTTTTTTATTTTATATATATCATCAATATTAGCTTGCCATTACTTAATTTAACTTTTAATTTAATTGCCCAAGTTGCTATTTTTTGTTACTTGCACTTGTTGTTTATTGATCTCTCCATTGCACGTCATTTAGCTGGTATTATATTGCATGCAGTTGCGTAATGATCGTTTTGTCACCTCTAGTTCTAGTACATTAACCATGGACCCATACTAATTTAATGCACTCACTAAACAATTAACTCAAGTGCCACTAACCATCAACATTTACAACTCAATTAGTGCTACTTGTGAAGAAAGTAGAGACATAACTGCTAGGGTGGACAATTTTGAACAAACCCATCATTTGAATGATAACTCTGAAGCGTCCCATAATTTATACTATCGTCGTCGAAAAAGTGGTCAACAACATTTTTGACGTGATTGAATAAATGTGGATCAAGGCCTTGAGCAAGAACGAGGCTATGGCCATCACGATACTCATTCAACTTTTTGTCATGAAGAGCGTTACCTTAGAAACATCAAATTAGATGCTCCTATTTTCAATAGTTGCTTAGATCCCAGAGTTATTACTCGATAGATTAGAGACTTGGATCATTTCTTGGCATGGCATGGAGTCTCAGAGGATCGAAGAATCCAATGTGTCGGTAACTAGCACTACCCAACTCTTTTGGGAAAGTGTTGAGGATCTCATTGAAAGATGTCGTGCACCTTATGTTGGAAGTGGGAAGAAATGAAACGTTGCCTTTAAGAAAAGTATTTACCCTAATCTTACAAGGACAATTTGTTGGACCAATGAAATGCCCTTACATAGGGAAATCGTCAAGTGACTCACTATGTTACTCAATTTAATGAATTACGAATGCGATGTTGCATCGTTGAAGATGAGGCTATGAGTTTAAGTAGGTTTAGACAAGGCCTAAGAGATGAACTTAGGAGTGAGCTTGTCCTTCAAGGTGTTTCTACTCTTAATCATGCTAACTCTTTAATCCGAGATTATGAGTTGGTTACTAAGACTCCGTATGAAAGGCGTGGTGATAGTGGTCCTTCTGTCTCCTCTGTACCACTTCGTCATGTTAAGTCCCTCTTAGGGCCCCCCATCTAATGTTCCTCATGTGTTGGAAAATAATGGTAAAGCTCATGAAATTCCAAGAATTTGTTCCCGTTTGCAGTGCTTCAATTGTAAGGGCTTCAGCCATATCTCATCTAGATGTCATAGTCGAGCTTTAGTCATTAAAGAATGAAAGGATGTCGTAGATGAGCCATTTGAAAATCAAGTCTATGAGCCTAAGTTTGAAAAATTGACGATTTGGATGATATTGAGGATATCTTATTAGGTTGTATCTATAGATCTGGATTCTATGGCCCTTGTCCTTAACACCTCATGATTAAGTGTTGTATGTTGTATACCCAACCTAAAGATGCTGATGACTGGTGTCATCATGTCATTTGCACACTTATATCAAGATTAATGATAAGTGTTGTAAAATTATTGTGGATATTGGTAGTTGCATTAATGCATTTTATGTGGCTAAAGTGTCCCGTCTTGGATTGAAGCCAATTATACCCATTCATCTTTATAGTGTCTCTTGGGTCGACACTTCTTCTATCACTGTAAACGAGCATTGTTTGGTGCCTATCCAGTTTCTTAAGTATAAGGATCATATATGGTGTTACGTCATTCTTATGGATGTTGGACACATCATTATTGGTCGATCCTGGTTGTTTGATTATGGTGTGACTATCCATGGTCGATCAAATTCATGTTCATTTGTGTTTAATGGAAATAATGTTCACCTTAATCATTTACAGCCAAAACCTTTTGACTACAGGCTAAGAAAATTGTGGAATGGAAAGGATTACATATGATTAGCCCTGCATGATTTAGGCGCACACTAGTAGGCGATTCTGTTATGTTTGCTGTGGATGTCATGAAAGTTCAGTCGGAATCTCAATAGTGATCCCCGATGAGGTCTAGTCAGTTCTTCAAGAGTTTCGAGATGTCTTTCTTGAGGACCTTCATGATTTATCGCCTCATTTACAAAATATTCAACATGTTATAGATCTTGTACTTAGATCATCTCTCACATATTTACCTCATTATAGAATGAATCCCACTGAGCATGTTGAGCTCCAGAGGAAAGTAGAGGAGGTCCATCACAAAGGATTCATTCGTGATAGTTATCCTTTTGCTGTTCTTGCCCTTTTGACTCCTAAGAAAGATAGCTCTTGGAGGATATGTGTTGATAGTCGTGCCATCAATAAGATTACAGTGAAATACCGTTTTCCAATCCCTAAGCTTGATGATATGTTGGATATGATGGTTGGTGTCACAATATTTTCTAAAATTGATTTAAAGAGTACGTATCACCAAACTAGTATCCACCTAGGTGATAAATGGAAGACTGCCATTAAAATGAAAGATGGTCATGCCTTTTGGACTAACCAATGCCTCAAGTACTTTCATGAGGGTGATGGCACAAGCTCTTCGACCATTCATGGGTAAATTCCTTGTTATCTACTTTGGCGACATTCTCGTGTATAGTAAAACTAGATAACAACATCGAGTCTCACATAGGTTTGTTCTACCCTTCGTGGAACAAATCTGTATGCTAATGTGAAGAAGTATTCTTTCTTCACTAATAAAGTTGTCTTTCTAGGATTCATTGTTTCTGTTGCAGGAGTGTCTCCCGACCTTGCAAAGATTTAGGCCATTGTTGGTTCTATACATGATGTAGGAGTTTTTATGAATTAGCTATCTTTTATCGACATTTCATTTAAAGGGTTTAGTACGACCATGGCTCCTTTCACAGAGTTGATGAAGAGAGGAGAATTTCATTAGACGCAAGAAGCGACTAAAGCTTTTAAGTTTGTTAAAAAGCAAATGACAGAAGCTCTTGTCACACGACTTCCTAACTTCTCCAAAGTTTTTTAGGTAGAGTGTGATGCCTCCGGGGTAGGAATATGCGGAGTCATGAGCTAGGAATGCCACTCTGTTTCTTATTTTAGTGAGGAAATTAAATGATGCTAAACAACAGTACTTTTATAAAGAATTGTATGCAGTTGTACTGGCTTTATGCTACTGGCGTCATTACATATTACTCTAGGAATTTGTCCTTTATTCGAACCATGAGACTTTTGGTTACTTTAATTTTCAGAAAATGTTGAATTCTAGGCATGGTCACTGAATTGAATATTTGCAAACCTATTCTTTTGTTTTGAAACATAAGAAAAATGTTGAAAACCAAGCAGTTGATACTTTAAGTCGTCGTATCTCCATTTTGTCTATCATGAGTGTCAAGGTCATAGGTATGAAAGACATAAGGAAGAATATGAGTCCTGTCTCAATTTTAAGGACATTGTTCTTGCCTTGAAAAGTGGATAATTGGGTACTACTGATGGTTTCCATCTTGATAAGGCTATCTTTTTAGGTCCAATAAGTTGTGCATCCCTTAGACTTCTGTACAAGACTTTATAGTTTGGGAAAGTCATGTCTGAGGCTTGATCGGACATTTTGGACGTGATAAAACCATCAAGGAGATTGAATGTCAATTTTATTGGCCTCATTTGAAGACAGATGTGGCTAAGATAGTTAGCATCTGTAACGCCTATCGGTTGGCCAAACAAAATAGGCAAAACACTGGCCTCTACATGCCTCTTCCTGTCCTAATTGTCATTGGCAAGATGTCAGTATGAATTTTGTGTTAGTATTCTCACATAAACCAAAGAAACATGACTATTTTTATTATAGTAGATCGTTTCTAAAAAATGGCATACTTTATCCTTTGTAGCAAGACTTCAGATGCGTCTAAGGTCGCCAAGTTATACTTTAATGAGATTGTAAAGTAGTATGGCCTTCCTAAGACTATTGTCTCAGATAGAGAACACTAACCACTTTTGGAGAACCTTGTCGCACATGGTTGGCACTAAATTGAAACTCTCCGTTGCATGTCACCCTTAGACTAATGGTCAAGCTGAAGTTGTTAATCACAGTCTTGGTAATCTATTAAAGTATCTATTCCAGGAAAATCTTAGGAATTGAGAATTAATTCTTTCTACAGCCCAAATTGTATATAACAGTTCTGTGAATCGGTTTATAGGTATGAATCATTTTGAAGTTGTTCATTATTAAAAAATTAGGAAACCTTTAGACCTTATTCTTATGCTCTCACATGCTAATGTGTCTGTATTGGCTGAAGCATTTGTACAACATCTTCATGATTTGCATATTACGATCAATAAACAACTTGAAACAAATAATGCATCATATAAATGACATGTTCAATTTAATATTGGGGACTATATTATGGTTCAAATTAGACCTGAATGACATCCTTTTGGTTCCGCTTCTAATTTGCAAGCACGTAGTGCTAGTTCTTTTAAAATTTTAAAGCGTGTTGGTTTAAATACATAAGTTATTGACCTTCCATCATATTTTGGTTACCACTCTACTTTTAATGTTGATGATTTAGTTGCTTACATATGTCATTTTAATCCCTCTATGGATCTTTTTCTACCTCCATCTATGGATCCTTAACCTGAATATGTTGCTATTCCCACTTCAATACCACCTGTCATAGCACACAAAGATAGTATTAATGTTATTTTAGATGAATAGATTGTTTTGACCAATTAAGGAGAGATTCGATACTTCCTTGTTCTTGGGTATACCGACCAGATTCTGATTGTACATGGATTTTCAGAGAGACAATTCAGCAACTTGATCCAAATTTATTGGAGCTTTATAGGAGTCAGCATGATCTTCCTTTGCCCAAGTCATCTTCCACCCATTTTGGGAAAGTTGATAGAAACACCGATTTAGACCACCACTTATACATGTTTATCGGCGTAGGAAGAAGCTTGTCCAGCCACTTAGCTTATGGTTGGGAGATTGATTGCAGTCTCTCAGTCTCTCTCGAGCAAAGTCAAACATATTCTCATATGTGACCCAACTATATCGTTATGACGGATGTGAATATACAAGAATACATGCATTTTTGTGAACACTTAAAGATTTGCACAAGGCATAGCGGTATATTTCTATCCCCTATCGGACCATATGATGATTTATACCCCGCCAAACCTATTTCCCTTCTTTCGAATGCATGAAATAGATCACCACACTCACACAATTAACGTGCACAATAATTGTGGAGAAAATAAATCCATATAAATCATTCAAAATAGTCAAAACGTGTTTTAATTTTCAAGAATGTAAATCTAATAAATAAAAATCACATTACATAGTTCATCATTCCCTAGTACAAAATTAACTTAACCTAGCATGATGTAAAGAAGAAAATCAGAAAAACAATGAAGGAACGATATCAACAATTCAATTCTTGAGATTAATCTTCGCTTCGTTGTGTTGTTCTTCGTTTTCTTGCTTCTTTTCTCATCTCAAAACCCTTACGCATATGTTGTTTTAGGTCAAAAGAAGCCCCCCTTTCCCCCGTGTTTTGTTCAAGTTTGGTAAATATAAGATGCATAAAATCTGTTACCAAAGTAGAATTTTAGTTGAAAAAGAAAACAAAATATCGCCAAAAGTTTGTACTATGTGACCGCATAGTACATTTATAAGCGGTCGCATAGCAGAATGTCCAACCATCAATTTTGGCCTGGAATGCATAATGCAGTTGAATAAAATTAGACCTATACGGCCGCATAGATATACATTTTTTTCCCACCGGACAGTCTTCAGTATTTTGGTCATATTTTTTTCTCCCGATATCTGATTGAGGTGATTCAAAATGAGTTTGAAATATAACTCAAAGGGCTACAAATATTCCAGAAGTATTCGAACATTTCTCATGCTAAAAATGGGTCTCAAACTGA
>CAIGRP010044926.1:0-20713 GCA_903798385.1 Fraxinus cuspidata
TTTCTTATATTTTTCTTTCATTCCTTTGAAGCATCAACTAACTTTTTCTGTGTATCTAGAAAATCGTCACAAGAAGCCTTTATAAGTAACTGGTTGTTTGGCTATTGTAAATTTTTGTTTCTAAATATGTTACGTTATTAATCGTGTTTGATTAAGCTTAAATGAGAAAAAAATTTATTTTAGTTTTAACTTTTTTTGTTTCTAAATATGTTTAGGTATCAAGAATAGCAAACTTTCACCCTAACTACTTAGCAACAATTAGGCCCTGGGTATTAAATTCCATGGAACTAAGAATTCCTTTTCCATTTTCCACCAATGTCATGTTTGATTAGCCAAAAGTTGATGAGAATTTGTTTCCTTGCTCATTGCTCACGCGCCTGATTTTCCTCTTTTTTTGGGAAAATCAATTCCCACCAATTTTGTGGGAATTGATTTTCAGTTGACTGAGTTTTTTTTTTTTTTTGTGGCAATGGAAACAAATTTCTTAACCAATTATAGAAAAAAATTCACTTTTATGGACAATTTCCATATAAAACAAAGTCAAACGAACACTAAACTTTGATGAAAAAAATGATTTTTTAGGAATTTTTCTTTTTCGTTTTTTTTTTAAACTTTTTGGCAATGGAAACAAATTTTATAACCAATTGTGGAAAAAAATTATAACTTTAGTGGACAATTTTCATGTAAAATAAAGCCAAACGAATTCAAGATTTTAAAATTTTTCAGGTGGAAAATTGTACCAATAAAACACACTTAATTAACAATTCCCTGCAAAATAATTTCTAGGCAATTACTTTATTCACAAATGAAACCACTATGTTTGTGCCATCGACCACAACTAATATCTGTATATGTGGCAATCCACGTGGATTTAGTTAATTGAATTGACAATCATCCAAATTTCACCCCAACAGGTCACCGAATTCAAATTAAAAACAATCGAGCCACTTAACTTTAATCTAACAACAATTACAAGCACTATGTTTGGACGTCGTCAAACATGAAAATGTTAAACAGAGTGGGCGCCCAAAACAGAGCGTCCAACATGAAAATTTGATGACAAGTAAGTTAAAACTAACAAATTTTCCATATCTTCGTCTTAGTCATCAAATTTTGACATGTCATTTTCATCTCAATATCAAAATTCATCAAGCACTTAGGCAAAGGAGAAAAAACTCAACCAACCACTGGGGAAAAAAAAAGAAAAAATTGAATTTATGTCCGTACAAAACTCATTTTATAATTGATCGAAAATTTATATTTAGTTAATATATTCAAAAGTTTTATAAATTATATTTGAGATAAAGCTGGCATGTCGAAATTTGATGTCTAAGATGAAGACGTGTAATTGTTATTTTTAACTAACACGACATTAAAATTATAATGACACCGAAATATAATTTATATCTCTAACGATTTTTCACGATATTTTTATACTCAAATTTTTCATTAGTTAACACTTTTTGTATTTGATAAAAGTTTATGTTCAAAAAAATCCATTGAAATAACATATAACGACTCATTTTTCCAACATATTTTAAAAATAAATAAATAAAAAAGTACAAAAAAAGTATTTTTTCCCTTATTTCAAAGTGTGAAAATAAAATATTTTAATATAAATCACCATCAAAGATGAGATATACTAATTAATGGAAGTTAGAGAAAAGAATTAGACGAAAAAATTAAGAAAATAACTGTTACAATGGACCAAATATTGATGAGTTTAAATATAATTAAAATGTGGCAAATAACAAAATTATTTATTTTAAAAGATAATTAGACAAACGTTCACGTAACCTGCTGTCACGATATCAAAGCTCCATTGGACGGATTTTCTGGCTTGTGCCGCGTGACACCCAAGACTCTTCTGTCTTCTTTCAGTTCAATTTTAGCCCACCCACTCCCTTCCCTCCCCTCGGGGAAGAAGATCAAGTTATCAATAATACGCACAATATTTTGATGGCGATCCTGTATGGGGTGGTGGCGCGTGGGACGACAGTGCTGGCGGAGTTCAGCGCCGTGACGGGGAATGCACCTGCCGTCGCGCGGCGGATACTGGAGAAGCTGTCGGAGACGAAGCAGGAGGAGTCGAGACTATGCTTCTCCCAGGATCGGTACATTTTCCATATCCTTAGATCGGATGGACTCACCTTCCTCTGTATGGCCAACGATACATTCGGAAGTAAGAACTATCCAATTAAAAAAGGAAAATTAAATTTTGAGCTTTGTGTATCTGTATAACTATGTGTTCATGTGCGTTTGTCGAATGTTTGTTTGCGGTTTAATGTATTAAGTCCTCGTCTTCTTGTTGTTGTTGGTCATTTTTAGGTTTTCCGGTGAGTACAAGTAATGTGCTGCTATGCAGAATCTTACTATATTGGCTTTTCGTCTTTAATAGATGTTTTAAATTTGAAGGTTGAAAACAGAATTTCCAAGGGGTAACTCTATTTTCTCGGGTTTTTTTTTTCATATGTCAATTTTTTGAACTCTTATTAGTTTTTTGTGTATAAAGATCCAATTTATAGGGTTGCCACACAACTCTTGACTTCAATAAAGATAAAGTAGAAGGCAACCTTGTGGGATTGTCTTCAGAAACAAGTGTTCTATGGAATGGGATAGCGATCTGGAAAACCAAAAGTTGTGGATTAGTTCGCTAGACACATATTCTGGTGTTTTAGACCAATTTGACAGTAAAATGGTTCACTTCATATCTGGTAGCAAATGTTCATAGTGTCTTGGTTTTCTGTTTCTCTTATTTTTCCTTTCCTACTATTTTAGCCAAAATAACTCTCTTGCTACTTTTCCATTTCGTTCTTGTATACACATTTCTTATAAATAATTGCTTTAACCATAATTTTTTCACTGAACTAAGAGTACTCTTACGTTGATATGTCGCAAAATTTATTCAACATAGATTGGTTTGTAGAAGACTGTTATAAACTCAATTTGCCCAATTGTGGTAATTCCCTTAGGAGGCATATGTCTTTGGATTTTGTTTGAATTCTCTGATCAATGGTACAAGAGATCAAGAAATGGAAGCCAACATTTTGGTTGTTCAGACAACAGTACGGGAAGGTCAAGGACTGGAGGGAATTAATTGGACTTTTGATGGAATATCCTCGTTCCATTAATAACTTCTTTTCCTGAATCATAGGTGAAAGTTATGACTGCATAAATTACCATTGGTATACCACACTTCTCTTTTTGCAATGGGATTTCTTAATACAATGAAGTACTCATTCTTTTTACTTTTCCTATATATGCTTCTAGGATCTTATCTCCAATCTTTTGTATCCTGAGCTCTATTTGTAAATGGAGGCTTTGAGATGTTTAGACTCTATCAATATGCTTTCAGCATTGCATTGTGTGAGGATATACATCTTATTGGATTTTTTCCTTCAACTTAGAATTAAAATTTTAATGTTTGTGCATAATAGTGTTTCCACTTTTCTCTTCTATATGTTACAACTGGTATTTTGACAATTTTATCCAGGGAGAATCCCTTTCTCATATTTGGAGGATATTCAGATGCGATTCATGAAAAACTATGGAAGAGTGGCTCCTTATGCTCCTGCTTACGCTATGAATGATGAATTCTCAAGGGTCTTGCATCAGCAAATGGAGTTTTTCTCCAGTAATCCTAGTGCAGACACACTCAACCGTGTCAGAGGAGAAGTTAGCGAGGCAAGATTACTTTGTCACTTTTACCTGATTCACAAAAGAAAATAAACAGGTGTAAAAAAAGAAATTCACTTATTATAGCTTGAAATATTGTTTTCCGTTTACTCCTCTTTCTTTCTTTCTTTTTTTCCCTGTGTACCATGTGTATGGAGCTGGTTATGTGATTAAAATGTTTATATATAAGATCTTAAATTGCATGATTCATAGCGAAGATCCCTGTATATTGTATATAGTGATAAATAATACCGTATATTTCTTGGTTTTTGCTGCATTTGTGTGGGCTTTTTAGTTCTTGCAGTTTGCTTTAAGTTTTGTGTGGCCATCGGTGATTATAAAGCATTTGTTGCTGGAGTATTTCTTGAAGGTTTTGCCATGTGTTCCAGGTTGACACTTTTTATTTATCTGATGCTATCTTTGTCCTCAATTAAATATACCAAATAATCACTTTGTACTCTTTTGACATGTTTAATGTATGATATGCCCGTGTTCTTTTGTACTTTTGAAGCATAAATTTACATGATGAAATATCCAGTTGCTTATATTTAAGTAATTCTTGACTATAATAAGCCAGAGTTCCTGCTCTTTTCCCTGGACCAGTGGCAGCAACTGTCTCAGGTTTTAAAATGGTTAGGGCTAGAAATCAACTGGTAAGAGAAAAATAAGCCAGAGTTATGAACATCAAAATTTAAATGGAAATGAAGTCAAACACTCTTTTATTATTATGTTGGCGAATTGAATCGAGATCCCTCTCTTTTTCTGTCTCTATTTTTTTTTTGGCTCAACGAGAATCCTCAGCTCCTTTGCTATAAATGATAAGCATATATGTTGTAAGCAGGAATCACGTTTCAGTATAACAGTTTCTAATCTATGTTGTTTCTATCATTTTCACATATCATTTTTTGCAAACTTTTATGGAGAAAGCCACATATCTAAAATTATTGTAAAAAACGTTAAAATACAATTGTTAATTGGCTCCTAGCTTTGGAGCAATGTTAGAATTCAAGGAGCCTTAGCTGCTCTATCCTTCGTATGATATTGTTGATTTTATGAGCTTGCTTGTTCTTAGCCTACACTATGAACCTAACACCTGAAACACGGTCCTCAGGTACACACAATTATGGTGGATAACATCGACAAGATATTAGAAAGAGGTGATCGGATTGAGCTTCTTGTTGACAAAACAGCAACCATGCAAGATAGTGCATTTCACTTCAAGAAACAGTCGAAGCGCCTTCGTCGAGCTCTGTGGATGAAAAATGCCAAGCTCTTGTAAGTATTTTAATAACCTTCTATTTAAGTTGAACCTTGTATGGCTCAATAGTGGTCTTTAAAAACTGTAGAGTTCGTAAAAGCAAAATAGCAAATGCCAGAGCTATATAGCACTGTGAAAGTGTGTGTAGCTTCGAACCCTCTCTTTATGTATTTTGGAGAATTTACTTTTGTGAACTTTATCGCCCAAGCTGTGATCACTGGGTTTACTTTGCATTCTTTTTTTACTCCAGTGAATTAATTTCCTTCACAAGATTCCAGACAACCTAATAGAGCTTTATATAATGAACAGAAAGTTCGAGACAATTGATATGATTAAGATGAGGATATTTAATTGTTTTTCGCCATAGCTGGATATGTACAAAGGATTCAGTGAATAGTTAGCTGGGAGATGTAGTAGGATAGTCCACTTGTTTGGTGTCAGTCTCCCCATCAAGAATTATTAGAATTATTACTTGACTGCATAAACTACTGAGGAATGCTGAATGTAGTAACTAACACGTCCCTGCTTATATTCAATATATTATTATATATGCACAATGTCATAGGAATTGACCTTTTCGATTGAACCTGTTCACTGATTTCTGTCCTTCAATATTTTGAGAATTAATTGTAGCTATGAGATTAACATTAAACTTGTTAGCATTTAGACATATCAGCATTTGGACGGTGTGTCCATCGTAACTGCAAAATACCCATGAAACCACCAAACTGCCCGACCAAATTTGGGTTGGTTTGAAGCCCATTCAGTTTGATTTTTGGGTTGGGTAAAATTCAGTTGTTGGTCGGGTTGGGTCATTTTTTATTTTTTAAAAATAATATAACCTCTCTCTCATCTCTCATCCTAAACCCATCTCTATTCTCTCCCCTCTCTCTCTATACAAAGTTTGCGACACCACCGTGAGTCTGTCCACCTCGACCATAAACCCCTCATGCCACCATCCACTATGAGATCGAATGAAAGCATATTTTAAATTCTGTTTTTGTCTCCATGTTTAGTCATTGACGCAATGTCGGGAAGTGGAAATCAAATCGAAAACCAGAAAAGGGAAGTTGAAGACCATTCATTGAAAATGTGGTACATTTCATATAATATATGAATTTTGTGGTTTTTTTTTTTCCTTTTTTGTAAGATTGGGTTTTTGACATTTATTCTGGTGGTGATGGGATGGTGATGGCAGTGGAGGGGTAATTTTGTGGTGGAGAATCGGTAGGTAGTTGTGGTGTTGGGCCGGGATTTGTTGAGATTTCATGGCCATGAAAGTGCCTTGGGTTATTCAGGACCGAACCAAATAGACCCAAACATCCCAATCGGTTCGATTTCAGTTGGGCTTCTTTGATCCAACCCTATCTGTGAGTATGTGGCCTTGAGGGGTAATTTTACTGAACATGATCTAAAAATGCAAGTTTGGTAACTCCCAATAAAAAAAAAAGTATACCTGTTTACCATTTAAATCTGTAAACTTAAATCTCCTTTACATGTGAAGTTATGGAAGTTTTCTATGCGGGAGTTATCACGGAATTGAAAGCTCTCTTTGATGCTATTATAAAGTTGTTTCTATAATTTTGCTCTACCCTACAGCTTGTATCTTAGATGCTTTCAGTTAAAGAATGAAGAATTTGCCTATTCTTCCGTCATGTTATTCCTTGTGAAGATATCAATTAAGAGCATTGGTCGGCTCTACAATGAGTGAACTAGTCTGGTAGAAGCACGTTTAGCATACAGCATTTGACAAAGCTCAATAGTACAGTGAATAGTATTTTAGCTTCTTTAGTCCCTGTTTGACAACCATTAAATCAAAACTTTTTTTTTCCTCGAACTCTTTTTTAACCACACAATAAAATATTTTGCATGCAAACTCAAACTTTTTCTTACTTTTTAACCACACACTATCCAAAAATTCACAATTCCATAACTCATTTCACCTATAAAACTCAGTTTACCGATTGTCAAACAGGGCTTAGTCTTTTCCTTAATAATGCCATCCACAGTCGTGGATAGTCCATCTTACAATTGTTTGAATGTGTATAATTCTCCTTCTACTATGGACGCTGAGATCTGACTTTCATTCATGACAGAGCCCTGTTGACTTGCTTGATTGTCGTTCTACTGTACATTATAATCGCTGCTGCTTGTGGGGGCATCACTCTACTATCCTGTCGATCAAAATAGTCTGTCGAGGTACGAGGAATGATTCTACTTGATGTATCATAAGTTATGCATATGAATCCGCAGTTGCTTCATGGTTGGTCCTTTGAATAGTTTGTTCATTTTAAACAATTCATATATTACCAGTGCAAGTGATGTAATGGGAAAGCATGATAACATCGACTGCATTATAGTTGCCAGTTTCTTCTTTCTTCTGTACATTGTAAATACTGGGAAATACGTTGCAATCTCTTTCTTGCTTGGAATTCAGAATAATTTTGATACCAGTATGTAATTTTATTTTTCAATTTAATAATATAATATTAATAAATTAAGAAACACTAACTGTTGCTTAAATTTAAAATATTAAGTAAAAATGATGCTGAAGTGAAATAAAATTTAAAGTAAATGTAGATGAATTTTGACTGAACGAAAACAACACCATACCCTCTCAAAGTCATTTGACATTTTTTGCTTGATAATAAAATAGTATTTACAACGAGTTAATACAAAATTATTTCACGGATACCACAGGTTTTTCAAAATTTTAATAAGTTGGGATGTGAAATATTTCGAAGTAATAGTTAAGAATTTGTTTGCAAAAATATAATAGGTGGGAATGTTGCATGTGGAATGTTGTTAAAGGCGGATTCAATCGAAAAAAATCGAAGTGTTAGGCAGATCTTATTATATGCAAAGTTATAATTCACCAAAGCAAAGATATACACCTCAAAAAATTCTGTTTTACAAATTATTATTTTTTTGATGATCTTGAAAATGTTGTTTATAAATGAAAAATATAGGATATAAAATCAAGATAAGATAAAATATATTTTCTAAGCGAATAATATTATTCATAGCCAGTGATTGCACAAGTCATTTTTACTTGATAATTGCGTCTTAAGAATACAATTGTTGACCATGAATAGCATTACTCTTTATAAGAAGCAGATAAATTACTTATAAACACTTTATGAGCTTATCCAAACAAGGCAAATTGAAGTAGAATTATGCTAGTCGTACATCATTTGTGTACAATTTGGATGACATTTGAATATGTGTTAAAATCGAGGTGATTGATTATTTTAAGTGTTGCAAAAATCAATAATAAAATTATGTACCACATAGTATAATGGAAATCGGAATGTCAACTTAAATAAATGTGCATAACTGAAGTAAGTATCATATAAGTAAAAGTAAAACTTTAAGCTTACGCATATTTTACTCGACGACGAGAGAGAGGAGAGAGTTCAACCCACTAGCTCTTGTCTAAGGCAGCGCACCATCTCATAAAAATCTCTACTTTGTCCAGCCATACATACATAATTACGCATACGTAAATTATTTCGATTAAATCCCAATTGAAAATCATTTCTAGGGTTTTAGTTGAATTTCCACTAGTAAACATACATAAACAATTTTGTGTATACATTTATCATATATATTGATGAGGCCCATAAGGCTTCCAGAGCCACCGGGGAGTCCGCCATCAATGGGTGGGGTACCTGATATATTTGAGGGCGGGGTTTATGGCGTTATCCGGCGAGCCGTCATCATTGGTAATGGCTTCCCGGCTTCAGAAAACCAGAGCATCGGCTTGGTACGCGCCCTGGGTCTGTCGGAAAAGAAAACTCTTTATGTAAGTATTGAATCTAAATTCTCTTTTTTATGTTCTTTTTGTTGTAGGGTTTGTTTAATAAGCAGTGGTTCTTTTCATGTTTTACTTGTCGTGGGGTTTGGTTAATTGGTTCATATGCAGTGGAAAATTAGAAGAGTTTGAACTGGATTTATGATGTGTTGGTTTTATGGATGATTTTATTTTGCATATTCAGTTGGAATGTTTTTGGGGATAGTATTTATATATTTTTCTGTTTCGTGTTGATGTTAACTGTTTTTCTGCATGGATATGGAGATTAAGAATGGAAATTGATCTGACAATTTGTTGGATTGTTGATAAAGGATTAGAATTGAGCTAAATTTGTGTTTTAAGGCCTCCAAAAGAATTAAAAGACATGCCGTTCTTTAGTAGCATTGCAGTAACTGTAGAACAGTGGGCCTTATTCAGAATGGATTTGGAGCTGTTTCCCAGTGATCTCAAAGCACTTATAGTTTTCCTGGAAGCTATATATGAGAGCTTTAATTTAGGGAAGTGCATTCATTTATGGGAAAATGAGAACAAAATCAAAGAAAGTTGAAATCACCTTCCTGTATGGTTGCTAAGGAGCAATTGTAAGGATTTCTATGTTGTTGCTGTGCTGAAGAAGATTAACGATGTACCGTGTTTGTGCATGAGAGAGATGTAGTTGGGAAGGACGGGGAAATATGGGAGGTCTGAAATAAATTATATTTTTCTTTAACTTTTTGCTTGTGGTTACATAACAAGAAGTTAGTGAAGAAGCATTCTTGTGTCAAGACAATATTTTCTCTTGGTGTAAGCATCCTGAAGTTTTCTTTGAATCTTTTGTTGCTTACACTGTGTGCTGGTTTTGCTTGTACTCACCACTATCTTGGGTAGAGTTGAATTATAACAGGATTTTTTTTTTTTCAATATTTTACTTAGAGGTTTCTAGAAGCAGTATTTATAGTTTGGATGCATCGAATTCATGTTCTTTGACATGCATAAATTGTTTTATAATTGTCATTTTCTTGTAAAGGTCCACCCTGATTTCTATCTATCACTCTCAACAACTTCCCTATATACACGGTGTGATTACTATGAGCCAATCAGACGAGTTTCTGTTTGAAAATTCAATTTGAATTGTACAACAAAGACGAGTTTCTTGTTTGCTAGCAATACTGATAGTTCCATCTTAAGCTATCAGATGTTGTATAATTGAGTTCTCACTCTGATTGTGTCATGCTGTTTAACTGGTCATGACAGCGGGTTACGAGGCCAAGAGGAGGAATCAATGAATGGCTACACTGGCTTCCTGTTTCCGTCCACAAAAATATTTATTACATTATTAGCCAGATTTACAGTTATTCCCGATTTCTGATAGCTAGAGGAGGAAAGAATCTGGCGCATTTGCCTATGGAGAATGGTCATTCTGCAGGCCTGTCATCTGTATTGGAAGCTGATGTTAAAAATATTGTACGGATGGCTAAAGAAACTTCTGAGAAGTAAGTCTTTTCTCTTAACTCTGTTACACTCTAAATTTCTGGACAGAATTGACTAGCAAGGCATCTCTTACGTAGAACTATCCTTTTTATATGAGAGAGGTAGGAACATTATGTTGTTACTACTTCCAGAACGATGAATGAACTAGTTAACTGTTGATGATAGTGGTTTGCCTCCTGTACACTCGAGTACATGACATGGACATGTTTGCAATTAGACTCTTCATAAATTTGCAAAAATAATATAAGGACCCAAGATTTGAATTATCAAAATAAACGACCGACTAAAGTTTACATGCATATGATCTGTATCAATCTCTAATTTTTCCAAAATTTTCTGAACATGAGAAAAATACCTATCTCAAATGTAGAATTTTCCCTTCCGTATATGTGAAATATGAATGTCACGACACTACTACTATGAAGAATTATGAAAGGAAATAGTTTACTTTTGATGATGATGGTTTGCCGCCTGTACACCGAGAGTACATGACAATGGCGCAAGTTTGCAATTAAATTCTTCCTAGTTTTGCAAACATAATATAAATCTAATATTTATCAAGATAAATATGGTTGAAGGTCTGTATCAAGAATATCCTCCCTATTTATTTTTTGTCAAAATTGTCTAGACATGACAAAGAAGTTATCTCATGTTGCTTTATAACCCTTCTGGCTTCCAATATATCAAGATTTGTGATTTATGATTCTGATTTTTTTCTCCTGAATATAATCAGAGGGTGCTTGGTGGAGATTAAAATAAGATTTTTAGTAGATTTTGATAAGAGTTTTTCAAATGCGTGGTTGAAAAGTTGTGGGACTCGTGAAAGATGTGGTTAATATTGATTGTTTTACTTTGACTTGAATTAAAATCAAATTTTAATCCAGATCAAACAGGGGCTCGGTAAAATATTTAACAGTTGAGCACTTTGTCACATTGCGACATTTGAAATTTAAAGAAAAGTGGATATATTGCAGTATGAACATATTTAAGTAATTACAACTAAAAAATAAGTTTGATAGAAACTTCCAAAGATTCAAACATTTCAAAAGCACATGAGGCAGAGCTATGTCTATGTTATATAAAACTCTCAAGAATGCAAAGACCTATTTCGGCTCTCTGTGAAAAAACTTATTCATTCCTTTTTGTTTTCAAGGTTTACTTATCAACAATTGAAGTCAAAATATATCTGGTTACCAAAATGGATCTGAATGTGTATATGTTTATGTTGGCAAATAAATTTGTGCTTCAGTCTTAAGTGGTGATATATTTACATGGAAGTAAATTTGTATGTGTCATGTCTTACTCTGATCTATAAAAATGGACATTTTAACCACTGTTCAGGGATGGTCCATTACTGGTGGTTGCATCTGGAAGAGACACTATTTCAATTGCAAGCTCTATGAAAAGATTAGCATCCGAAAATGTGTTCGTCGTACAGGTTTATCACTCAACCCAATATATGCAAGTCATGCATATCATTTGATCTCATTATGCAGTGAAAACATAAATCTGGTAGTTAATGGAAGCAATAAGATGATTGCAAGAGGAAGCTCTGGTGATGTACCATTAGTATTCCAACATCAGCAAGAACGTTATTTTACTTTTTTCTTTATAATTAGAAGGTCTTATGAGAGTGATGATGCAGCCAGACAATTTATTTTCGTCATTCTTGCTATCTTCCCCTCTCATCCAGCCATTTGGATTTATCGCCGTGACTTATTAACAATGGATACTTTAGACATTCAATACATTGGGCAAAATCTGATAAGAATATTTTTTGTTAGTAGTCATGAATTATTGCTCTCCTCTGTTCTCGTTGGTTTCAACTTTCAAGTTGGGTGATTCGTTTCGGTTACAGTATTTCATTTGACTATTGACTGCCAAGATCCTTAAAATGTCTACCTTTTAACTACTTATAGCATTATATGCAAGAAAAGGACAGTTCAGATAGAATGTAACTGCAGAAGTCAAAGAAGTACCACTTGGCAATCTATGGAAGAGACCGAATTTTTGCATTTTACATATTAGGAGTTTTAGGATGTTCTTTTATCTTTAGGTGTTTTCGACTGGAAGATTTGATGTATTCTTGATTTTTATTTCTAAACTTGTTTTCCTTTTGTATTAAAAGATTCCTTGGTTCGATTGATGTACCTTTATATCATTGAGTGTCATATGCTGTGTCTGGGCTTGACCTTTTGTAGGGAAATGGGATTTTTGACAATTTATCCCTTGTTTCTTTCTCAGATTCAGCATCCGAGGTCCCATTTGGATAGGTTTGATATGGTGATTGCCCCAAAGCATGATTACTACCCTTTGACACCTCATGCACAGGAACAGGTTCCTCGGTTTCTCAGAAGATATATAACACCTCGTGAACCTCCTGATGGGCATGTTGTATGTATCCAGATGATATATTTTCTCGTCAAATCAGCTTTTACTACTGAGCTTCTGTTCACTAAATTCTTAATCTATATAGCTTCATATCCTTACTGTACACTCCTCAGGTTCTCACAGTAGGAGCTCTTCATCAAGTAGATTCTGCTGCCCTTCGTAGTGCAGCTAATGCATGGCATGATGAGTTTGGACCCTTACCAAAACCATTACTTGTAGTCAACATCGGAGGGCCTACAAGTAACCGTTCTATCTCTATCCTGGTGTTGGATTCTTGTCATTTTTGTTTGTTGTTCTTCTGTCTGTGTACTGTAAATATTCTCTACTCCTCACTGGCATATGGTTTCTGCTCTAGTTTAAATTGTGCTAATATTCTAGTTGGATCATAAATATCTCGATCTGGAAAATGTTTAACGAGGCTTTTAATGGTGTAATAATTACTGATTTGTCACTTAAGAGTGGAAATCTGTATTACCTAGATAATTTCTTTGATGTTTAGGATTAATGGCAAGATGTGACCCTTGCGCTTTTATAATATCTGAAAAGCATCTGCAATCTTTCACATTTGCCCCCACCAGACTTATTTCTCGTAGATTTCGAGGAACAATACATTTGTTTATTTTGTTCATGTCGTCCGACACAACATGGACATCATTATACTCAAGAAATCATAGATATTGCAACTTCAGTTATAACATAATTCCAGTGAACAGATTCCATTTGACCAATCGAAATTGTGTTCCTTTTGATATTTGTTTTTTGGCTTGATTCACCACCATTGGCCTGTGGGTTTGTGATTAACAATCACATGTGGCTTTTGGCTATCTGCATACCTTCTTGAACAAAGAGTATAGGATGTTGAAACCCTGCCATTTTACTTTCAGTTCATGAAGTTCTGAAATCGTTGTGCTTGTTTGTGAGTTTTAACTTCCACTCTCTTTTTCAAATTTAGTCCTTAACTATTTCTGTTTCTAATTGTCTTTCCAATTGAGAAATAGTTGCCTCACTACCGCATAATGTTATATTCCTATAATTTTGATAGGGTACTGCAAATGTAGCATGGACCTTGCGAAGCAGTTGACAACCTCACTTCATAATGTACTCGCAAGCTCTGGAAGTGTGAGGATATCTTTCTCAAGAAGGACACCTGAAAAGGTGTGAGAATAATCAGCAGTGTTCTTCAAATTTATTATTCTAACTATAATTTCACCAACCCTTTTGTTTTTCAGTATATAGTTTTCTCTTTTGCACGGATACTTCAATTATGGTGGCGTGTCCATATCCGATCCGTGTCGGATACCTACACTTTTCGAATACTTTATCATGGTCATTTTTCTTTTTTCTCATAAATATTATATATTTTTAATAAAAAATTATTGTTAAATAACAAATATGTATTCATATTTGAAAGATTTCAACAACAAAGTTAATAATAAGTATAAAATTAAATTTTTACTATATGAACGAAGAATTTTAAAAAAAATTAATCAACGTGTCGTGTCAATACTTTTTTGAAGAATTGAGTGTCAGCGTGTCCGTGTATCATAGGTACTTTTTTTATATTTATTGGACTTCTAATTGACAGGTCTCCAACATTATAGTAAAAGAACTTGGAACTCATCCGAAAATATACATATGGGATGGTGAAGGTAATTTCAATTATAATCCCTCAATGTGACAAATGATTTATGAATGAATTGGGAGAATCAACTAATGAGGATGTTGTACTGTTGGTATCAGAAACTAATCCACACATGGGACATCTGGCTTGGGCTGACGCTTTTATAGTTACTGCTGAGTCAGTTAGTATGTTGAGTGAAGTTTGCAGCACTGGGTATGCTCGAGTACAATACCTTAATAGCCATTGATGAATTTTCCTTTATATAAAACAGGCATGATCAACTCTTTGGTTATCACAGGAAACCTGTTTATGTGATTGGAGCTGAACGCTGTTCATGGAAGCTCGTGGAGTTCCATAAGAAGCTGAGAGAAAGGGGCTTGGTTCGACCATTTACGGGTCTTGAGGATGTAAGTGATTCTTTTACTCATCCCATGAATCAATATTCTGGAGTGATTGATTTCTACTGATTATGAAGTTTGGAGCAACCTACTTTTTCAAAATTAAGTTGTCTTAAAAAACTCTGTTGTGCTATTAAAGCTTTGAGAAAGGTTTTGATATATGTAACAGGATATATTTTTAAGTTGGTTTTTTGGATTTCCATATTGAGGAAAAAATTGTTATGATATCTGTTGCTGCCTCCTATCCCCGAAAAAGAAAAATCCAAAAATGAGGTTTCCTTTGTATTTGAGGATCACAAATTGAAAAATATGGTTAATAATAAGTCTTGTGATCTTCTCTAGATTTTGTTTAAATTGTAGGTTAAAGTTATGCATGGTCCTTTGGTATGGTAACGACAAATATGATGATAAGAAAGGTGAAGATTAGCTTTGTTTATCCAACAAGTGAAATAAACGTAAAGGGGAAAGAAAAAAAATTAAAGAAGGGAATCGAGTTTAAATTTTCTTCTGATTCTGACAAGGCAATATTCAAAGTTGTCTTATACTTTTACTTGTGGAAATGATCTGTATTCCTCTATTAATTTTTCTCCTTTGGTTTTTAATCCCATAACTTGTGCATTTTGTTGCCAAATTTTCTTCTTGCCTATCTTTTTCACACGCACATTGATATTATTTAAGTCCACATATATTGCAATACTTGGGTGTAACAATTGATATTTCCTTGTAACCAACCTATAATTTTCAAATCATTATAATAAAAAATCATATTTGGGGGTGGGCTACTAATTGGTATCTAAAATAACGTCATAACTTGGGGAAGGAATTACTGAGGGTCCAAAATATCATCATAACTAGAGGCGGATCAAATGTCAGATTTTGCGTTATTCACTTGGTTTGATGTTACTAATAAAAATATTTGTAGTTTTGTTTGATCCACCTCTTCATCAGAATGAATAGTTTTAGAAGGTGAACATATGTTGGCATAATATGGCCTAATGTAGATAGCAAGTAAATGATCAGCAACTGTAGGGAATAATATGATTTTGTGTTTTGCGGCTTTTTCCTATTGTGCATTAATCTGCTTCGAGTACAAGATTTTATTCTATCCATTATTCATGCAATTGAGTTTTTCTCATGATTTTAGATGTCAGAAAGCTGGAGTTATCCCCCATTGAATGACACCGCAGAGGCAGCAAGCCGAGTGCATAAAGCAATTGCTGAGCGTGGATGGAGATTACGGCCATAGGGACCTGTTCATACTGTTCTTGTTACCTCATCCTTATTGTGAGTGAATCAGCAATTTTTTTTGTGGTCTGTCTATTCCTAGTTCTACATACATATAGACGTCTTCGATTTTTGGCTCTCCCTGGGGTTCCATAAGTGAAATAATAATTGGCTTCGTTAATGCGGCCTGTAAAGTATAAACAGTTGAGTGGTTCCTTGAAAAAAAGTTATATTCTTTTGTGAGAAAAAAATTTGTTCTCGTGTTTTTCCTGGAATTGACTTGATTATACGAAATATAATCTTTCATTGGACTGGAATGGCTATTGCATTACAGATAATGAATCTCTCTCTAAAAATGCTGAAATGGTGTATTTATATGCTCGCACAGTAATTTGAATGGTGTTCTAAGGCTATAGGTCTCTTTATTTTTCACGCATGTTCTATAACGTAATTTATACCACAAGTGTACGGCGTCAAGTTTTGTAATATAATAATGGAGTTAAAAGTGTCGAACTCACAGAGATTGTAATTCAAATTTCTACTAAGTACTATAATTATATAGATTATATTTTATCCAGATGAATGAATGTTATAATCAATGTTTGTAAACTAATATGGTGACGAATTCAACAAATAAATGTAAATTAGAAGAATATTCAAGTGAAAAAGCCTAGGGTTATGATTTCACCTAACTATCAAATATGATTTTCAATTATATAATTATTTATAATCAATTTTTCAAAGTTTATAAGTAAGAACACTAACGTAATTTTATTCCCTCTTTCGAGTGCCGAGTAAAAACTATTCGTATATTTTAAATTCAGTATCTCTATTCCAAATTAAAATAAAGAATTTATCAAGTTCGTGGTTTTTAAATGGAATATGCTTCACATGAATTATATTTTCTCTCGAAACTTATAATTTTCTATGTTGTGTTATTCTTATGATCACGCCTAAACTCCAATCTCTCGAGTGTCGAAATTGACTAGCATTAGATCATTCAATTAGTGGCCAATTAATTGAAAGCTTTAAAATCATAACACAAATAAACATATGGGGAGAATCTAATAGAAATAACTAAAATTAATCAATCCATATTCTCAAGTTTTTTGCGACAATCAAACCATAAATAATGATTTTAGTTCATGATATAATATATGAAAATATTAAAATTCATATAAAAAGACATAGGGAAGAGAATAAAAAAACTAGGATGTAAATTCTTCTTTTGTTCTTGAATCTCTTGATATTTTTCCTCATTGCCTTCTTGAAGAATTGTGTTGAATTCTCCATTGCCTCTTGAACCGTTCCCCCTAGAATTAGGTCTTAAGGGTTGTATTTATAGTCTTTTGAAATCTTTGAAGGATTGGAGTCGTGTTGGGCCAAGAAAAGGGGGAAAAAAATCATTTTTCTCTCCCAGTTGCTGTTGAATTTCAGCAACGATGGCACTGCTGCGCCCAGTTTTAGATAGAAATTCAGTACTACACATCTTTCAGTACTTTTATCATAATTTTTTCTTCCATGTTCTGATTAAGTCGATTCAAGATGTGTTGGAAAGATAACTCAAATGGTTATAACTTGGCTTCAAATATCATTTTCCAATTCGAACGTTTGCTATGTCAAAAATGAGTCTCAATATGTGATTGAAAATCCGGAGCATAACTTTTACGGTTGGAAATTGATGTGCGATCATACTTTGCCTATATTTCATCACTTTGACTTTTTTCTTCATCCAATTGATTCCTAGTCTGACACAACTTTTGACTATTTGCATTTTAGTCCTTGAATTTTGGATCTCTTACAATTTAGCCTTGAATATGTCTAGTTGTATGGATCTATTGATATAGTTAACCTTTTCAGGTACTTGTATATTTTCAAGTTGTACGGATCTATTTGATATGGCTAGTTGTTTTAGGTACTTGAGAATGTAGCTTGGTTGTTCAGTTCTATTCTATGGTTATTGCCGCTATAAACATAGTAATGGTTATGTATTTTATTTATTTAGTCATTTGAACAATATTATCATGAATTATCTTGTCAATTATTTAGTTACGATTAATGTAAATTTGACATATTCATTTCATTTGATTGGATAATAAATTAAATTCATTAAATTTATTTGGAACAAAATATAATATTTTTAAAGTTTTCTTCAAATTGATTTATTCGATAAATGTTAAGATACTGAGAAGGTTACGAAGATAAGACGGTATTGGTTAGATGTTCAGTTCAGATCAAAAAAGTAAATGAATGGACTGTTCTACTTGACTTCCTACTATCAAATTATTTTCAAAAGCTGGGTTTTATTTCATTTCAATTAAAAGTACATTCCACATAAACAATTTGTATTAATTATTTTTTATATTCTCACATCTTACAATATTATTTTTATAGTACTTATAAAGTATTTCACGTGCAACATACGTTCAACTCTGACTAGTAATTTGAAAAGGGAAAAAGGAAAGCAAGGAAAAACATACAATTTAAGGTGGTTTACTCTCAATGGTGTAAGAGCTACACCGACTTCATGCTGTTGTAGAATTGTACTATATAAAAAAGGAAAATTACCCTGTGTTTTGGATTTGTTCTTCTGTGTTTCGATTGCTCTCTACTTTGATACTATGACACAAAAAAGAGGTTTTTCCTATTACCTTTTTATACGAGAGCAAATATTAGGTCAAATTGCGGTCAAGAAAAAAGTGTTGTATATTAGGTTTCACAAAAACTGTATATATCTTGTAACTGTAAAAGTTTCTACAATTTTCTCTAATCCTCCATGTATATAATTCAATATAGTCTTATAGTCAAGTCTATTCTTTATAGAATAATTCAATATAGTCTTATAGTCAAGTCTATTCTTTATAAAGATGGAGCAAGTTAGCAACAACTCCATCCCCAACCCACCCCACTATGCTATACTAGAAAACTAATCCATTAACTCCCGTCTCTTCCTTGCCTATATATTTATTTGCCCAACCAATTCTATTCAATCATATTTCAAAACAAAAAGTTGTATTCACAAGCTTCTTTGAAAAGTTCCAATGGATTCAACAAAGAGCACTGATGAAGCAGCAATCAACATGGCAGAGTCCAAATCTGCTAAAGGAAAGGTTCCTACAACTTACAATGTTATCACAAAGGCAACTCCAAACCCACATGGAGGGACAAAAAGAGGTGTTGCCATCTTCGACTTTGTTCTTAGAATTTGCGCGCTCGTGGCTGCTCTAGCTGCCACAATCACGATGGGGACTACCGATCAATCTCTTCCTTTCTTCACGCAGTTCTTTCAGTTCCAAGCAAGCTACGACGACCTTCCAACTTTCATGTAATTACTCTAGATGTACACTTGTATTTTGTAAGCGTGTAGAACGTGCACAAGTACGCTGATAAACATGTTATGCTACTACATGTGCAGGTTCTTTGTAGTTGCAAATGCTATTGCCAGTGGATACCTTGTTCTTTCATTGCCTTTCTCCATTGTTTGCATAGTTCGTCCACACGCAGCAGGAGCAAGACTTCTACTACTCATCTTTGACACCGTAAGAATAGGGTATATTTGATATACAATACTGGACCAGTTGAACTTACCAAATATGCCTATATGCACCATTTTTTAGTGCCCTAATATCCTTTTTATCAGTTTTTGAAATGAAACTATAATTTTTTATAGGTGTTGGTGGCTTTTACCACAGCTGCAGCAGCATCTTCAGCTGCCATTGTATACTTAGCTCATAATGGGAATTCCAACACCAATTGGTTTGCAATTTGCCAACAATTTGGTGACTTTTGCCAGCAGGTTAGCGGTGCAGTTGTGGCTTCTTTCATTGCATCAGTCGTTTTTATATTCCTCGTTCTGCTTTCTGCTGTAGCTCTTCGTAGGCACTGAAGAAAAAATATCATGTTTAATTTTGTTTAGAAGTTACTTTCTTTTAAAAGTACATCTCAACGTGTGTGTTATAAGTACATAGAGATAGTGAATGCGTGATTTTCATCTTGGTTTTAAATTCCAAGTTCAATGCTCATTTGGTGTAGTTTTGGATTGTTGATATCATGAAATTATTAGTTCTCACTTGCAATGTTTGATTATAAAACTAAAGGTTGTAAAAGGGGTAGTGCACATAAGCGTCACCATTGACGTTTGCATCACTAAAATCTTTTAAGTCGTGTATAAAATTATGAGTTCTTTATATAATCTTGACTCAATTTACATACAATTTACATACACAACTATTTTTGCCCTAAAAAAGTCCAAGACACGGTTTTCGAATAACGGCAAAGACTTTTCAGAGTCATTCAATTCTGGTACCGAGTCATGTACCTATAGTTATCCATTCCTTTCCTTAATTAGTATACAAAAAAAGAAAAAAAATAATATTCTCATTAAATGCATAAATTTGGGTGATAATTAGGTACAACATTCCTTCCCAATACCTTAGAAAGAGTTCAAAGCTTTAAAAATTTGATTAATGAATGAATCATGTAGTTGAAAATGACATTTGTGGCTAAGTAAGGATTCTAAAGGCGGTATGTTCCTATCGCGGGAGCTTACGAAACAAATCACTTCCTACCGCATCAAGGTACTAACTTCTTACCGTCACGCGTAAATTAACGTTGCTAGCTAAAACACGAGATGAGAGTGCGGTAAAAAATGAATTGTCGTGTCTGGTCCTGCTAAAACTATATCGGGTAAGTAAGGCTATTCCTATTAAAACCTCGACAAAATAGTTCACTAACTTCAAAATAGAGGAACCTCCTCAAGAAAGGGGTTGCAGTAAGGGTAAATAGCACAAAACATCCATACCTTTCATTATCATTGTACAAAACGTCCTTACCTTTCATTTTTTGGCATTTTCACCCCTACT
>CAIGRP010044934.1:0-22574 GCA_903798385.1 Fraxinus cuspidata
GTGTATTCTTCCTTTATTAATAAAAATTTCTGATTATCTATAAAAAAAAAAATGTGAGAACTTGCATTTTTTGGCCGTTTAACTGGAAAAGTACAAGCCAAACAGAAGGTATAATGCTGTAATTTTCATGTTAATTCACCCTTCAGAAATAGTGAAGCTTGTGTAATGGCCCTAGAGACTCTCCAAATTTCATGTTGTACAGAATGCCATGAGTCTGCAGTATCTATGCTTTTCGCCTTTTCAATTGCGTCATCTATCCCAGGGAAGGGCTTAGAACCATAATCATTGTGCTTTGCCGGTGCATAGATCTGAGAGAGAGTAACATATAATTAGTTTGGTGCAGACACAGGTAACTGTAGAATTCCAGCTGTAAGAGTCCACCTATTCCTACCGGTTATCACTTGACCATAATACTTGTGTAATTGGTTCGTGCTTATTCATCATTATTATTAGTTTTCAGTTTTATCATTTTTACCTTTTCTATTTCTTTTCCCTAATAAATTAGTGTAGTGAGACCCTAGGCTTAACCAGTAGACACTTCTCCAATAATTTTACTTGCATTTGGGGTGGTTTAATCTGTGCTTTGGAGTAAGACGTACCAAATGCTTATACCACGACCTTCCAGAAAGTCCTTCTCTGTCTGTAAATGCTCGCTCTGTCATCATGAGCCTGTCGTTCAACTCTCTCACTTTCTGACTGTAAACTTTCCATATTGAAGCCCAACCTTTGCCTCTTTCTAGCACCTAGAATATTGTATTTCTGTTAAGGCCACTTTCATAAAGAAATGTGAATTCCCTTGATGAGAAAGTATGGAAGTACCTTTCTCTCATCGCCTATTTTATTGGCTGCTTCTTTGAGTTCATTAATGGACTTGAGCAAGGGAGAAAGTGTTAAGCCCTTGTTCACTAGTTCACCTTTCAAGTCTTCTGCACTTTTCTGTTTCATTGATTGAATTATTATACTACTTGCATACAAAAGAGAGTTACCTCATTCCATTGAAGATGGGTCTACTGCTTATGTAGTTCCCTAGTGCATTTCATACCTGAAGCTCGTCAGCATAGGAGACATAGTTAAAAGGCAAAATTTCGTGATCTGCTAGCTGAAGTGCCATTGTACCCCAAATACTTGCCACTGTGAACATTATTATGAACGATTAGTAAAATTTATCAGGTAGAGCAAAATTGCCTAGAAAAGCTGAACATTAAGCTCATAAAATATGGAGTTCAAGTTGTTGAGTCCTTGATATTTCCTAAATAGTAAAGTGTAGTCATTTTTTTATTAATGCTGTTGGGAGATTGAAAATTTACTAAATGTGGTGTGTTAGATTATTTGATGAAAATATGTTTTGCATCTATGCGTTACATAAGGAAGGACATGCACAACCAGTTGCATTTGTTTCAGTTTACATGCCGCAACACCCTAACAGTTCAAAACAAAGCCCATGCATTTGTGGAACTCCTTTAACTATCTGAAACATAACTTTAAAGTGTGACCTAAAACACAAAAAAATTTGCATATCCTTAAGAACTAGAAATAGGAGAACTTCTTGAATTGTTTCTATCTTTACCTTTATTGAAATTTGTTAGTTGAACAAGAAATGTAACTTTAGGCATCTTTTACAAGATAAATAATTATGTGTGATGTGATTAAAACTCATTCTTGTGACCTCAATACATTATAATCATGATCATCCTCTCCTGCTTCATCCGCATTTCCAAACTATACAGTTCTTGGTCAAATATAATTTAGTGTCTAGGACTTGAAAAAGACATATCCAATAAAACTCGTGCCATATTTAATATTACTTATGTAGTAAACCAATATAAAATATACATATTCATGCGCCATTTGTACTTGAAAATGTTTATCATATAATTGATAGCATAAATAGTTGTTCAAACATGATATTAATTAGTGGGTAATGAAATTTGATACTATAAAGGAGTTGTTCCAAAAAACATTACTTAATGTGTGAACGAATAATAAATTTAGGTCAAGGAAAATGGATAATTTCGAGAGTCTATTGCATGATTTCATTTTTTCATATTGGTAGTTTATTCCAGCCTATTCATTGGTGTGGAAACTCGACTATCGCCTTGTCTTTTGGTGTCTCTTTGACTCTTTCTCCCTTAGCACCCCCTATTTAAGTATTTTGGCGTGTGATGGGATCTCACAAAATCAACACCGATGGATGCATCAAGAATGTATTTGCTAGTGGTGGGGACATTATTTGTGACTAGGATGGATATTGTATTAGGGTCTTCTCGACATCTTATGAAGACTACCTTATCCTAACGTTGAGCTCCAGGCTATCTTGGATGAGATGACTCGGTTTATCAAACATTTGGGTGAAGATTGACACATCTATGGCCTTTCACTAAATCACTACGAGTAGAGGACCATGGACCATTCAGATTATTCTCAGACGGATCAAACATCTTCTCTCATTCGATCGTGATACTATTTTCCACACTTATCGTGAGGGGACCAGGTTGTCGATTTACTAGCATCCGAGGACTTAGACCATTGTCATTATCAAGAGTTTGGACCACTTAGACCTATCACAACGTATTCGGGCCCTTGTGCAGATTGACAGATATGGACTTCCCACTATTAGAGGACGTTAGCCTAATTCCGACTTACTATTTTTGTACTGGAAGTAATACTTCCTCTCTTATTCCTTTCCTTCGTTTGTTGTATTTCTTTGCCTTTGGGAGGTCAAGTTTATGTCCCCCCTTCTTTTGCTCTCGTGAGTTTGATTTTACATATATGATTGGGGAATCTGAACCTTCTTCAGCCTTCCCTGGTGATCCTGAAAATCCATTGAGGCTGTGTTGGTGTTTTGCTTTAAAAAAAAAAAAAAAGTTAGTTTTAATATATTGACCAAAGGACTGGACTTATTTTGTCCTAGCATCATTCTGAAATGCTTTGGTTTCACATTTTGTTGCATACACCTTACAACCAGAAATTAATGTTAAAACTTTTTGCCATAAAAATCATTAAAGTAGATGTGCATTTTGAGGTACGGTAGGGAGATAGGGACGATACTATTTCTTCTTTCTCCTAACCTACTCAGGCGGTGTTGTGCCATATCTGTTTTCTTGTATGTACACTCCAGCATATTACCATGTATACATATTAGATTATAAATATAAGAGTACATGTTTATGACGGCAATTGTGAGCTAGTGATGGAAAAGATAACTCAATGTAATTCCATATCAATTATTTCAAAGATAGATATTCTTCTTAAAGAAAAGTATAACAAACCTGCTACATGCCTATGGAATAGTGGATCACCAAATTTCTTCATCCAGACAAAGTCATCGTACATTGAATGGTAGACTGGATAACCTGCAAGTGATAACTGTTGTCAGATCTTTCAATGAGCAATGGCATGTGTTGGAATATCATCCGTTGCTAAGAAATGTAAACTGAAAGAATTTTGCATCGATTCATGCGATATTATTATAAAATTTCATGTTTATGAGCCATGTTTAATAGCAGTATTCTGACCCCTTGTACTCTGATTTGAGTGTCTAAAATTTGGTGTTTAACGAATGGGAGAGAACAAAGTCAATGGGACTGTGAGGCACCTAACTTTGAGGGCATATGGCTGTTCTACTCTCTACTCTATAGTCTTCAGTTTCTCTTTTTGGCTTTATTTTTTCCAGTTACTTTCATCAATCACAGATTGACTGTTATTATCAGCAGAACGTTTTAGTTTTTACGTAAACTGTTTGAACTCCATTCATTAACAGGCTTTTCTAGTAAGGTCATAATCTCTAAGAGTCCTAGATCACACTTTTAAAATTTGATTTATTTTAGTATGTTAATGCAATATCATTTGTGAAAGCACTAGAAGCGTATTCGTGAGATATCCTCTTGAAATAGCATGATTGAGGTCTTTATTAAATAGTTACAAAGAGAAAAAAGAAGGGAGTGTTTGTAGACATTAACATGCTTTATTTTCTTCTCTGTGTTTTTTATCAAGGAGGACTTGAAGTTGAATGGAGCAACATCTTGAGAAAATCATCATATCACCTAGTGTAAGCTTTTCCCCATAGAAGGCCTGTGTAGGTAGCGACTGTGATAATTTATCTGTGGCTAAAGATCTGTGCAATAGAGAGAATTACACTCTCTTAATTATGACTTTAACCTTAATATGATTAAAAACAAAATGCAGCAACGTTATAGGAAAAGGTTGATTTTAGTGATTTTTCTTTGTGCTCAGGTTTGAGGTTGTTCTAGTGATCTAGCTTATTCTCCCTTGGCTTACTGTGTCAGTCAATCTATGTGCTTGTTCTTGTAACACAGTCTCTTGAAAAGTACAACTTTTAGGGATTTCAACAATTTTTAGAGTTCACCATTATGGAAGAAACCAACTTTCAAGTTTGATTTTAGGTGAACTTCTTCATTCTTTATACTAATTTAGGAAGCAATTTAAATTTTGCTTGTCTATTGATTGGGATGTGATGTTACGTAAGATCCTAAAGTGAAAATGTTTATATGAAAGGCCATACAGTTAAATGTATTCTGCTTGTCTATTGATTGGGATGTGACGTTACATAAGATCCTTAAGTGAAAATGTTTATATGGTGAAAATTTCCCATTTAAGTTACAGTTAATATATTTTATATTTTGTACTTTGAAGTGGGTAATCAGTGATAGGTGCATATATTGTGATGCTACAAAATCCAGCAAAGTTTTGTGCTTAGAGTGTCTTGGGTCACATTTACTACTTTCTCATCACTACGTTAAGTAACCTTGTTTTTCTTAACTTTTTCCCTTTTTCTTTCCAAGAAGTTCAGAGTAAATATTGTGCAACACATGTTGAACTCTATTTACGTTTTACATCATCATGCCTGAAAAATTAGATAATTATTAAGTGGAAATATATTGTACCTCAAAAATATCTGCATAATATGACTGCTCTCCTGTGCTTCTCTTGCCTAATGTTTTCTCCCCCTATGGTCTTTGCTTCATGTTATTGCCATTCAGTGCTATACTTTGGCATGTATTTTTATTTGTTCTCTAATTTTTATATTAGCCAACTGGTGTTTGGTTTGTATTTATTCATAATATCTTTTACTTCTCTGTACTTGAGTCTAAAATGTCAATCATCCACTGGCATCATCTTCAGTAAGATAAACTTTTCATTAGTAATAGCTCTATAAACTTGTAGTAAAATCATAATTGCTGGAGTATTTAGCAGAAGATTTATAGCACTCCATTTCACTTGTCCATCAGGTTGCTAGCAAAAATAAAAAATAAAAAAAATTGTCACTGTAACGTGTATGGACACTTTACATTTTTCTGAAACACATGTTTTTTAAAATCAGAATAGATAAGGAATATAATTCCAAAACATTTTTTCATTTTATTTTACCTAGCTTCATGAGAGAATAAAAGTAAATGTTTTGCATTTTCTAGTACTTGTCAACTCCATTAGTTATACTCCATTTTTTTCTTAATTTTTGGTTTATTATAACTAGTGTACATATTTGTATATGAAATATTCTCTTTATGCTACTTAATTCAACATCTTACCGAGGGCTCAAAGTGAACTATGGTACTCAAGAAAGGAAACAAACTGGTTTTATACATTTTGTACATTAAGCAATATATTGCAGTATAAAGGAATTAAGTTCTCTTTTATCTCCTTTCCTTCTTCAGTACACTCTGTAGTTTCTCTGTCATACAGCTTGCTTGATACTATAGTGGTAACTATAATTTCACTCTTACAGATAGTACTTGTTATTCTTAGACATCTGATTTTGAATGATATAAATTTCCTTCAAAATCACTTCACTTCAAAACTTGGGAGAAGAGGAAGATAAAAAGCAAGCCCTTGAGTGCTAGATAGTCTTTAAACTATTTAATCTGTTTACATTATTTGATATTGTTTATGCTTTGCTTTTATTACTGTCTTCTTCCTCTTTCTATTCTTTTTGGTACCTTTGGGTGGTGGAAATTTGGGAGTAGAAACTGATATCTGCTTAATATCTGTTTTGTGCTGTCAGACACTGTGATCTAGCACATCTAAAAGTAACATTACAATAATATGAAGTGCTAGAGAAGGTGAGTATTTTACCTCCTCCAAAGGATATGTCAGCTGCTGGAATGCCTATATGTTGCACAAAGGCTGCATAGTCCGACCCTCCACCTCCTAGCCTCCCAATCTTGGTGGAGAACAAAGAGATTATTAAATTAAAGATATAAATTTAAATGGTCTGCTTGTCTCCCCTTCTTTTTATTTCCAAAAATAAATAAATAAACCTATCAAGTGAAAAAACATGAATTTTTCTTCGGGTATTCTATAACACTTACCTCAGGTTTGTTTGCAGATCTAACCCATGAATCATAGACAGTTTGTGTTGAGTTATCTGGGTCTAGAACCTTCAAAAAACGAACATATTCCGGATGAATGAAAATTTGTAAAGATTAGATTGTCATGGATACTGTCATTCAGAATGTAGCATCAAAATTGCCACAAATTGTTGGAGTTCGTCTCATCTCATGATTTCAAAATATGTAGTTGCCATGTTGACACCTACAATAGAACTACATTTATTGTTGATTGTAGACCACTACCAACAAACATTCTTTCTACGTGATACCTGTTGAGTAGCTTGTATGAGTAGTTCATCTAGCTGTGGGGTTGCAGAGGCATCAAACCCAGGTCCTGCAACTGCGACATCTACATTCAGGTAAGCAACAACTCTTGAGGTCAGCATTTGTCTGTTCTCTTCCACCCATTCAGTCGATCCTATCTGAGGAACATAATTTAGTTAAAATTCTGCCAGCACAAATTTTTCGTTGTGTATTGTTAGGTTAACACAGGATAGATTGAGAGAGACCAGCCCATACTCCTCAGCATCCCAATTGCAGATTACAATTGTACGTCTAGGTTTCCACCCTTTTTTCTGCAGCTTCCACAGTCTTTGTGCAATCTGTGTTTCACACTCAAATCAGGTAAACTAGCTATTTCTTTGAGAGACAAAAATATTTGTCAATGCATCATGCAGGAAAATTGCCTGGAATTATAATCACCTCAAGCAGGGTTGCTGTGCCACTGTTGGGATCAACAGCTCCAAATGTCCATGCATCTCGATGATTACCCAAAATGACATATCTGGCAATGTTTCCAAATTCAGTTAGAAGATAACTATTTATACATAAAGGATAATCTTCACTTTTCTTGTGGCTTAACCAATTTATCATTCTAATCTGTGCCCTTCAACGAATTTTGTACAGGTAATGACGATTTCATATAAAATTTCTTACATTTGCTTTCATATGACATAGCATCTATCATGGAAAACTGGAAGTATGTTTTCTTTCCCATTAAAACTTTCAAAACTTACCTATCAGGTTCTTCTGCTCCTTCAATAATGCCAATAACATTCTGGATTGTGCTTATGACTTGTTTTCCCTGTAAAGATAAAAACAATAGTCAGAGATTAGTGATGGGCTTACAGTCTCTCTCTTCTATAGCTTTTTCACTTTTACAGGTGGATGATTAATGTATGCAACTATGGAGTTTGACAACCAGCTTAGAAATTCTCCTGGCACTAACCGTGTAACTCAAGTTCACAATTCCTGGTCCTGGTCCAACCCTGTAAACAGGGGCTTCTTTTCCTCCTTGCCAATCATCATTTGCCACTTGTCCACCAAGGGACCTAATAATTTCATAGCCATCAGCCCAAGAAATGGGCAATGAAGGTATTAGGGGAACATGACCTCCCTTCTCTATTTCATCATCTGAAACTCTCTCACATTCTTCAGTGCTAGGCCACCCTGGTGTGGTAGGATCGCCTGCATCTTTATAAACTGAACCCACCTGAACGCCACTGGGAGGCATCCACTTCTTATTAGGAAACCATTCTGTATCTCCTCCACCTCCATAATCCTTCTTATCTGTGAAAATTAGCACTCCTATGGCACCTGCTGCATAAGCGTTCTCAACTATATCCCCTCTGTATATCTTTCCATACCTTACCAAAGCAAGGGTACCTGAAACATTCACTCCCATTTCTTTCAATGTTATATAGTCTTCTACCCGTCCATAATTTACGTACACCACAGGACCAGATACAGATCCTGATTTAGCATATGCATGGAATGTTGGCAAGACTTCATCTGCTACATCTGCATATGGATCTCCATCATAAATCTCCTGGCGCAGATTAAATTCGATAGGTGGGTCCGGAGGAACCCGTATTAGTGTCAAAGAACGAGATACTGGGTAACTCAAGGCAGTATAATAAGATGCTATATGTGATCGAATGTTGTAGGAAGTGAGAGTGGACAGAACATAGTCGGCTGCTTCAGCGTTGGCTTCTGTGCCGGCGGCGTGGGGCCGTCGAGTAAGCATGTACAGGTGATTTGATATTGATGCATTGTCTGACAGGGAATCAGATATAAACAAGGAGTGGTAGAGAGATTTTTGAGTGGTTGAGAAAAAGATGAAAGAAATAGAAGTGGCTAGAGCTATGATGCTTGAAATTGTTGCCTTAAACATTGAGTATTTGTTGATTGGTTTTTCACTGGTGTATATTCATATTGAGTTGAAGGGGTGGATGTTTGGAGAAACAGAGTGTGTCAGGGTTTGTGAGAGAGAAGGTGGAGGAGTTTCAGGTTTTTTTATCCTGGATATTGAAGGAAACATTAAAATCTTGCCCTTTTGTAGAGTGGTGGCGTGGATTTCCAAATTATTCTGTGTATTTTATTTATATGTCATTTTCTGTGAAAAGCCTTTTGTCTTTATCTTAATAGCATATAAGATATTGCTACAGCAGATGCCAAATCAATCACCGATTAGTTTTACCATTGAATAATATTATTCATAGTGAAAACTATCGATAATCGTCCTACATGGCATACATGTATCGCTTGCATCAAATAATAAAGCCACACATATATGTCACATAAAGCAACTATCGTTAGTTTTCACTATAAATAGTATTATTCCTCACCATGAGTAGATAAATTTTGCTTAAGTTTGTCTTCTATTGCATTTCATTTAATTATCCAATAATATTATCGCTTTCAGGTTTCTAAGCATATTTATTAATTTTTAGGAGAAATTTATTTGGTCCAAAATAATTAATTCTATTGAATAGGTCCGACTCTTCGCGTTATGTCTTTTGAATTTTATGGCCATTGGCCATTGAATAGACATCAAATTATTTGCAGGTTGCTTTTTGGTCTTACTGAATTTTACTACATTCCCTTTCAAATTCAATATGATCTAGTAACGATATTCAGCCTCGCCAGTTTACGTGACAATGGTTTTACTCACCTTGTCCAATTAAGTTATAATGTATTTTTACGCATTTAAATATGTGGTAGTGATCACACTACTTTATAGATTGATGCTAATCACAAATGGAGCTGAATAATATTTTTTATACCAAAAGTACTTAACATGTGAAGTTTAGTTTCTCATTAGGTAGATGTCTTTGGATCGAATCATGGGGACGCGATAGAAAGTCGTGAGTAGATAAATAGGTATAAGCCCACCCAAAGCGAACAGTATATATGATATAACAGATTGAGTATAGAGATTGAGTCGTTATAAAAAACGTGGTTCGATTTTTATGTCCAAACCATTATATCATACTGACCGCTTTGGGTAAACATATGCCCACTTACCCCCTCACAGTTTTCTATCGCATTCTCATGATTCGAACTCAAGACCTTTGTTTATTAAGAGATTTAAGTTGAATTCAAGTGCCAATTTGTAACGACTCGACCTGTATGCCCAAACCATTAAATCATACGTATTGTTCGCTTTGGGTGTGCATCTGCCTACTTAACCTTTCACGGATTTCTATCGCGTCCCCCAAACTTCGAACCCAATACTTCTACCTAATGAGAAACTTAAGTTGAATCTCGATACCACTAAAAGACGACAGTACGTATGGTATAACAATTTGAGCATAAATGTTGAGTTGTTACATGGGTCATCTGCATATTGCATCTATTCTGTTTCTACAATTAACAATCTTTCTAATCGAGTAATCTTACTATATAGGTATTTTTTGGTATGGTTTCTATATTCCTTTGATTGTGCCACCTCCATATTGTTGTAATTGCATGCCTTTTTATCGACACTTGATAGCATTTCATACATTTCAATCCATTTTGTAACTATGTCGAGAAGATATATAATTGACGTCTATTCATTTTCTATACATTAGTCTATAACACATACTTTGTATGTAATTTTGTAACATCGATGATAGTCTTTACTTAAACAATTAAAGTTCCGCTTAAAATATAAAAATCTAACACTTAAATATATGATGCAATATATAATTTTTCCAATATAAAGAAAAACCTTGTATATCCTTAAGCTTATTATTGTTATTTTTTCTAGAAGTAAAAATTAATTAACAATGTTACTCATAGTTAATTTTAATCTTATTTTCTTTCAAAATGATTAGAAAATAACTTGATTAAGTAAAAGAAAAATGAAATAGTTAAGAATTTTTTACCTAAACACAACATGCTCTAAGCATAAGATATTTAGCCAGCAAAATATGTTAAAAGTGAAAACACTACTTTACCAACTAACAATTGTTTGTTTTGAAAAAGAAGAAAGAAGTTAAGTAAAATAAAACAGTCTCGAAGCTAAATCGCAATCAAAAGAAATAAATAGTCAATTATTCCATCAAAAATGGCATCATAAAATCAAATCAATCAAATATAATAGTAATCAATTCAATTTTCTCAAATGATCCAAATTCTTAAGGTTATCCTTATCCTCAATAGTTAATAGCATGCCTAATAATTGAATTCAAACCCTCCAATCCCCTCTTGACGTTTTTGAAAAGTTATTATGTATTAAATGTACATATCAAATTAATATAAATATGGAAAAATAAAGAATTTGCCCTGTAAATATATGAATGGATGGTAATTAAACATTATGAAAAATAAATAACATTGTCGGTAAAAGAAAAAAAAAATATATATATATATATATAATGATAAAATAGTTCATCAAATTTTCTTAAAACATTCTAACTTTTTATATTTTAGATTAGATTAGATAGATAAAAGGCGTGTCCAAGTTCGACATGTCAAGTGCCATGACATGACCTAGATCTATAGTTAACGTTTGAGCCATTTTTACATGTAGGGCGAGCCTTTCTATATCTAGGACTGTATTTTAATTGGAACCGGATGTTCTAGTCCGATTTCAAAAGTAAAAATAAAAATAAATAAATAAATAAATGAGGAATCGGAATTGAGAAATGATCGATTCTTGGTCGATTTTTCGGTTTTCAAACCAAAACTGTTGGTACTTGACTTTGAAATCGAATTTATTATTTTTTTTTATAATATTAACTTTTTATAATTTACTCACAGTAGTTCAACAATTTGGCCCCATCAAATAGCAAGTTTGCAAAGCTTGCAAGTAGCAAATTTGTAATATCTAAGTATTCTAATAAATCAAATTCATTCATTTGAATAATTAAATCATGTAACTTTCATTCATAATCACTCATGACCACACTTTACATGCTATTCACCCTATAGAGACTTCTTGAAGTGTCGCAGTCGAAGCTACAGTCGGAATTGGATGCTAATATACTTAGATATTGGATGTTATTTGATGACATATTTGCAGCAGGTTATGAAAATGTTAAAATATGTATTTGGTTGTATATTTTGCTTCTTCTATTTTTACCAGATACTTAGAAATAGTTTGTATTATCAAGTCATGATTTTTTAGTGAAAATATTATCGGTACAAACGAACCATAATTGAAACTGAAGGTTAGTATTCGGTTTTGATACCAATAATTACGTGGAAACGAGTGATTCTATTTATAAAATACCTTGAAATGTAATCCGTGATTCCGAATATTAAAAATATCCGAATTGATCCAATGGACGTTTAGGCTTACCTATACCACTAGTTCCACTCCAATATTCTTTTCTAATTTTAATGTCAAATTGAAGTTTGGCACGGGAATAATAGCACCTTCGCACACAAACAAAGAGAGTACTCACGGACACAAACAACAACAACAAAAGTAGAAAACTATAGCAACAAACGTTTTTTTAAGCCAAAAAGTGCATTCCTTGGGGAACCTCTTTTGTGGCCTACATTCTTTGCCTGTGACCCCCACCCCACCCTACTCCACCCTCTCTCTCTCTCTCTCTCTCTCTCTACTGAAGCACCCGTGACTTTCCACTTCCACGTCATGACTCTCCAAAAACAGAATTTAAAAAAACTTTAACTCATTCATATATAAGCTATGAAATCATCAAGTTTCTAATGCACTTGCCAGCTCCAGAACAATTTTTTCTTAACTTTTTCTTTCATTTTCGGTCCCATTATTCTCATTTCTCCTTCAAATATGCCCTCTTCTAAACACATTTTTCATTTTGCCATTATTTTTCTTCTTCTGAATGCAGGCACTGTATTGTGCCACACTAAAGGTTTGAAAACCAAGAGAAATTCTGGGAAGCAATTATCAGTGAATATGACAAAAGTTGAGTACTCAGAACAACAATTCATGAAGTGGGTTAATTTTGTTGGTAGCTTAAAGCATTCCCTTTTCAAGACTGCCAAAAATAAAATCTTCCCTTCTTACTCACTTACTGTTGATAAAAATCCAGCACTTGGTGATTTTACAACAATTCAGGATGCCATTGATTCTCTCCCAACGGTCAATCTTGTGAGAGTTTTCATCAAGGTTCATGCAGGAGTTTACACGTAAGTCTGTGTGCGTTTGTGAGTGGGTTTTTTTTTTTTTTCCTATATGAAATGTATAATGCATAAGCATGCTTGAAACGGGATAAGCTCAAAGAAGTGGACTTGGGTGGATTCTCAAGCTTGTTTCTTGGTGATATAAGGTGAATTATGTTAGTGTCATTAGCTATAGAATTAGGACAAAAAGTGGTGGCAATACCTTAAATTAGCTGAAGGTGCCATATTCGAGTCAATGCTAATGTATTCTTGTGGAGTGGGTGGATATCGAAGGATATTTGAAATCGGGGTGGGTCCAAAGGGAGTTAGCTTTGGGGTGGATTCCCGCCTTCATTCTGGGTTATATAAGGTGGATTGCATTTGTGCCATGAGCTAATATAGCTTTTGGACAAAGTGATGATGATAACTTATATCAAGCTGAGTTCAGAACGCCGTGAAATAGTCACTGTTAGTTTCTTTGTTTTCTAGTTTCTCATCAACAGGTTATGAGATTAGAGTTTTTTGTCCTTTCTTTTGTCCATTTATTATGCATTTTCTATTATAATTCTTGTTATTATTCATATTTTGGTAGAAAACTAATGTTCAAAATGCAAAAAATTTCAGGGAGAAGGTAAATATACCACCATTGAAATCATTTATAACAATTGAAGGTGCAGGAGCAGACAAAACAATTGTTCAATGGGGCGATACAGCTCAAACACCAGGGCCAAATGGTCACACTCTTGGCACATATGGTTCTGCAACTTTTGCTGTCAATTCTCCCTACTTCATAGGCAAGAATATTACTTTCAGGGTGAGACAAACCATCTCATCTAAAAGCTTAAACGATTAGATGGGATATATTTATCTTTTTATGCTTAATCCTAAACAGCTTCGTAATTGCAAGCCGGGTTTATTTTATTTTTATCGAATGTCTGACACGTGTAGAATACGACGCCAGTGCCAGCACCAGGAGCTATTGGAAAGCAAGCAGTGGCATTTAGAATATCAGCAGACACAGCAGCATTTGTAAGTTGTAAGTTCTTGGGTGCACAGGACACTCTTTATGATCATTTGGGTAGGCATTATTACAAAGATTGCTATATTGAGGGCTCTGTGGACTTCATCTTTGGCAATGCCCTCTCCTTGTTTGAGGTAATTTTGTAACTTCTCTTGCAAAAAAGTAATTAAAGTGCTTTGGCTTCAATAAGTACAACTTAAGCATCAAAATGTCATAATACACAACTTATTTACTTGAAGTAGGAGATAAAACAGATTGTTAAATTTGCTGGTTCTCCGATGCCTCTATACGTGAAAATCCAGTTACCGATTCCAATAGACACGTACATAAAAAGACATTGTCTATCTGTCGTTTTCTGTCTATTTCTGAACATTATGAGTTTAAAACCATCGAGACAAATCCCATGTGATACAACCATGTAGAGTACTAAAAAGACAATCTATAAAAGATTGTTCAAGAAACTTGTTCTGTATCGTTTTCTATCGTCCCAGCGTTTGTAGGCTGAATTACATAGTACTCGACATTAAAACTTACAGAATATGTCACGTATCTCTTTCTTAATCATGTCGAGTCTTGTTCAGACCAACATAACTTCCATGTTTATGCAGAATTGTCAGGTGCATGCAATAGCACCGGTAATAGGGGCAGTGACAGCACAAGGAAGAAGCAGTTTATTAGATGACAGTGGGTTCTCATTTGTGAACTGTAAGGTCACGGGTTCAGGGGCTTTATACCTTGGAAGGGCATGGGGCCCATTTTCAAGAGTGGTATTTGCATATACATATATGGACAACATCATAATTCCAAAGGGATGGTATAACTGGGGTGATCCATCTAGAGAAATGTAAGTTCTTTCTTTTTCTCACCTTCTCCCCCACCCCACCCACACATCCACACATGTAGATAAGTGATCATGTGATCTCATCTTAGTTCACACATTCAAGATCCCAAATAAAAATAAATAAAAATAAAAATTGCTACCTAAATGTAGATATAATATTTGTGGAGGCTATTACATAGGAATTATTGGTTATTCACCATGCCTAGCTATCAAAATAAATAACGAGGACCTTACCAACAATATCAAGCTCTAGGTCTTTTTTCCGTATAGCATAAATAAAATTATATTTCACTAAAATTTTGACATTTTAAACTCGTAGTGAGGCGACAAAATTTAGTTGTGGGGTAACATCTCTTAGCTCTTTTCAATGAAGGGCATTTTATGTTGAACTATTAGAAATGAGTAATTTTATGAGTTCTATGTATTCAACAAATAAAATTAAAGAAGTTACAATTTTAATCAATTGAAAGAAGTAGACCCTAGTGACACACGGACAGGGGTTCGATAACATTATCAATTTAAAAAAAAAAAAAAGAGAATCATGTTATCATCACCAGTTGTGTTGAGCACAAGTTTAGGTATCAAAATATTATAGGTCATATTTAATGAATAAATTCTTGTATTTAATTAAACATATGATTTAATGACATAAATGATGTTATCAATACTTGTGCTAAACACCAGTGATAAAGGGTTGGAAGCGCATTAATTTTTTTAAGAAAAATTGCAACAATAGTCATCAACTTATTTTCTAGTAGTAAAGTGATTGTCAAATTTTAGACGTGAATCAATTACAAACAACAAAAGCTATCTAAATGTGCGTTAAGTTGTCACGCGCTTTAAAATCGGTGAAAGTTGGGAAATAAAACCTAGCTTCATAAAGTTGAATATATACAAGATACACGAATATTTAATGGAGATTTGGACAGTTTAATTGTAGGGATTAATGATAGTACAATTATAATGAAAGATTGGTCATTCCTTTATTATTGTAGCTGATCTTTGATTTTGGGCATTAGGCGGTGCCACCCCTTTCCACTCTGCATCTCCACATATAGATGGTGTCTGTACCTAACATGCTATCTTTTTCCTAATGGCTAATAGCACTCACTACCTGCTCTTTCACCACTATCCACTCACAGAATCTTGACCCGTTTGGCCCATTATTTGAAATTATAATTTCTTAAATAGTATCTTTTTTAAAACGTGTGATTGAAAAATAAGGAAAAATTTTCGATTTGTGAAACATTAATTTTTCGAAAATTGTGTGATTAAAAGTAAGAGAGAATAATAAATTTTTGGGATAATGAAATCCAAACGGGAGCTAATATTATTTGTGAGACTCTAAACATGTTCATTGTTTTTGTCTCGTATAATTAGAATTCGTTTGACTTGACTTTTGAAAAGTAAAAAAAAAAATGCTTTTGAAATTCAAAAATTGCTTTTGACTCCTTTGACTAAATTTACTAAAGTGCTTCTTCTAGTAGAAGAGTTTTTAAAAACTGGTTCAATGTAACTTCCTCTAAAAATACTTTTGAAATATAAAACTATTTTAAAAATTAGTTTTAACAAAAATTAAAGCAATTTATTTCAAAAGCTCTTCCAGATAAAGTAAAAGCAAAAACAAAAACTATACCAAACGTATCCTTAATCTACCTGTAATGCACCATTCTTAAACTATATTAAAGAATGTATATAGACACCTAACTAATTTTGGCCTTAATGTTGTCACATTTGTTAATGTTAATGTTGTTAATTTGTCTTGATTTTGGTGGCATGCAGGACTGTGTTTTATGGGCAATACAAATGCACTGGACCTGGGGCTAGTTTTGCAGGAAGAGTTTCATGGTCAAGAGAACTTACAGATGAAGAAGCTAAGCCTTTTATTTCACTTAGCTTTATTGATGGCTCTGAATGGATCAAATTATGATCTTTGTAAAATTTATTTTCTTTATAGTTTGTTGAATGACCCATAATACAAAAATTAAGATAGGAAAAAGAAATAAAGATCTCGTTTCTATAATTTTTTTTATTACAAGTTTTGGGAAGGTATATTATTTTGATCTTGAGTTAGAAGTGTCAAAATGAGCGAGTTGATCAAAGGAACACCAAATGATTGCTGAACTATACAAGTTATGAAACTCTCAAGTATAACTCTAGTGGAATGAATTATCACTCTGATCGGGAGAATGTGCTATTCACCTATCCTTGGAGGGGAAAAATAATAATTAAAAAAAAATATATATATATATATATAACAGTGCGTCCTTTTGACTTCTGTTGAAGTGAGATTAGGGTAAAAACCTAGATTTAAATCCATTGTGGACATGAACTGGTCTCTTTAAAATATGATCCATACTTAAATCCGAATCTAAGACCAGAACAACCAATGAACCCACGAATGGTTGGACCATCCTATTTATTTTTCTGGAGCTTTAGTCTGATTTAAAATTAAATCATTATTAGAAAATGAATATTTACATCGTTAAATTGTTTGTAAAGTATGAAAAAATTAGGCTTATTGGCCTCAAAACCCCCCATCCTTTGGATGTACCGTGGAATACTCTATGTTCTTTCAAATTGGCTGAAAATCCTCTTTTATGACATTTGAGATGCTGAAGACAACATTTTCTGAATATAGTTATGTGAAATGACGAATATACACTCCTATTTAAAACAAAAGGAAAAGACGAAGAAAATAAGGAACTAAATAAGGTGCAAATGAATCCCAAATACATAATTACAAAATTAAAATTGAAAAAATCTCTCTCTCTCTCTCTCTCTCTCACCCAATATTCTCCACCACCATCTACCCCATTTGTTCATTCTTAACACATTGACAAAATTTCTTCGATGATCTTCCACACCATATCTTAGTATTCACCTCTATTATGGTCCAATTCGGTTCCTTGTGGTAAGTTCTCAAATTCACTAATCGATGCAAATGAAATGTCTAATTATATAAGTTCTTAAGTATTAATAGTTTAATAACTGAATTCTTCATAATCTATTCATTAAAATGATTTGGACTCCAAAATTAACTAAACGCGATAAAACACATCAAATTCTTAACTATTGACCTGAATAGATTCTTTAAAAGCATGTTATAATATCACATCTTTTTTCTTTATAGTTTGAATGATTGAAAATATTAGTTAAAGGAACTCAAGCCTCTTATTAATCTAAAGGTAAATGGTACATTACACCTTAACGTTTACCTATTTCGCAGAATATCCTCTAATCTCCCATCTTGACTAACACTCCTAGATTGCCCAAACTTTGCAGGACACAATATTTTCTTTATAAAATCTTGTGAAATAATGAATTTACACATATCTTTAAATAAAACAAAAAGAAAAGCAGAAGAAAAAAAGGATAGAGAATTAATTGCAACCATTGTCTCAATTTTTTTTTCAAAAAATTGCAAAATAGTCCATTTAAATAAAGATAACACCGGATTATATTGAATATGAGTTTGACATGAAATTCATAAGAAAAAAACTAAAATGGATGGTAGGTTAAATCGAACTTTTTGGTTCTTGTTACTAAAATCGAACTTTAATCAAAACTAGCCGATTCTCGATTTTAATATTCAAAACTAATAAGAACTTGAGTAGAATCGGACCTAGTTGATCGATTCCAATAGGATTCTAATTCGATCAAATGGTTGTGATAACTTTTGACAACCTGACAACCCCTAATCATAGGACATGAAAAAGTTGATTTGTTTTGGCACTGTCAAATAAATCTACGTTTGTTTAATTTAAGTCAAAATCAACAACTAATTTTAATAACATATTTCATGGGTTCCTTTTTAACTATATATTTATTTCATCAATTTTTATCAAAATTTAATCAAAACCTGATTTTTATCCAGATGTTAATAATAAATAAAGAAAATATAAAGACTCGTCCTTCTTGCAATTCTTAAAATAATTATTAAGTTAAACACTGAACCTAAAAAAATTAAAACTTAAATCAATGGTTTTTTAATCGATCCTAGGCATCTGATTGTAAATCAATCGGGAAATCATCAATGAAAAAATTCAGACCTCCCCCGAAGAGGAAGAAACTCGATGATCCATCCTCGCACAGGTAATCGTTTCCCCAATTCCGCTCTCCATTTTCACCCTTGAATTGATAAATATTTGAATTTTTTTTGCACTCGATTATACCCCAATTCTGATAGCTTTTCATATATGCTTGCTAGAGATAGTGTTGTGCAAATCTATGGAAGCTGCATCAATCAGCTTGGCTTTTATTGTTAAATTAAAACGCTCTGTATTGATTCTAGTATTAAAAACTAAAATGGGAAAAAATGAGTCCTGATTATTCAGTATTCTGTTATATGGATTTAAAGAGGGGAAAATTTTATGGTGCAAATTCTCTCAGCTATCAATTCCCCAACTAGTTACGTTGAAATCTTGATATATATGGAAGATATTCAGAAGAGATTGATAGTTTCATCTGAGAAATTTCGAAAATATGAAGGGATTTTAGGGTTGTCTATTTAAACTTGTAAACGGAAAACGGAAAGCAATGGACTTCAATGGTGGTAATTATCTGAATTATTAACACTCCGTTTGAGAACAATTCATGAACAGTTAAATTTATAATAGATATAAATGGGTGGTGGATAAGTCTATAGTCCTCGTGGGTCCATTGGAATGTGTAGTTGAAAATGAGGTTTTACCATTTATAAATGATTCATAAATTTTGTCAAAAGGGTGCTAAGTGATTATTTAAAATGTGTATATTCTTTGTTTTAATTTGTGTCATCTTGGAAAAGGAAACACGAAGTGGTCGCCTGTTGTAAACACTTATAGCGTGTTCAGTAAGTTCTTCGCATTGTTGAATCTCTTGGCCATGGATGTAAATGAATGTAGCATGAATTTTTCCTTTCCTGTAAGGGGAAATTCTTGGTTGCAGGATTTGATATTCAGCATCAAAACTTGCATGTGCACACACATGAAAGAGAAGGGACCTCTCTTCTTAGATCAATCCTCACAAAATTGCAGCACTAAATATCATAAAGATTAAAGAGTTATTTTGGTGGAGATACTAACATCAGTTATCTCTTTTCATTTCAGGCCTATTGACTTGCCATCAGAGAAGAGAGATGCAGTTTCAACATCAGTGAATAAACCATTGGTACACATTTTCTTTGATCTGTGAAGCATGGGCACTCCTAGGGTGGAGTGTCGCTGTTCGACATGAATCGGACATTGATACTCCTTGGAATGTGCCACGCATTGTCCTTTATGATTATATTTAATTAATTAATTTTTTTTTTTTTTGAAATGCAACACATTTAATACATCCTCGATAAGCCTTGGGTACGTAAACGCCACGAAATACCTTGTCTTATATTTTTTTTTATTTGATGCACAATGAGCACGAACTCGACGTGTCAAGGACACGACAAGCTCCATTTTGTATATTTTGGAAGTCTAAATATAGTGAAGATTAACTATTGTAACGTGTGTAAAAATCTAAAATAATGTGCCAAAATTCTAAAACTTCATGTTAAATTTGTTTTATGTGAACTTATGCATTTTTTCTATATTGGCACTATGCACCAGGAATAAATAGTACAACCCAATTATTCGAAGATAGTAGTAACTCCTTTGATTTGGAAGATTTAACCTGCAAAATTCAAAACGAAAGCTAAAAAAGTATATAAATAGAGGAGTAATTTGTAAACTTATTATTTTTAATTTTTAATTCACGTCTGTGTCATGTGTCCCTTGTCCATATCTGAGTTTCATTAGTTTTTTGGCTTTGCTTGCTTGATCATATTTATTTTTGTATCACCTGTAACGTATACTGCATGTGATGAATGTGGAGGTATTAGAGGCTCGAACAAGCACCATCGACATCAGGATTCAACAGGCGAGGAATTCTGCAGTAGCTCAGGCACAGCAAGATGGTTGCACCGGCAACTTTAGAATATTTGATTCGCCATATGGGAATTATCTTGTGCCTGTGATTCCTACGCTTGCAGACCTTGGTGAATAGCTTTATGGTAATCTTATTTATAAGAACCCAAGCTTGACACAGAAAGTCTAAATCTGTTTGATTTTGTTTGTTCTTGTGATTATTTCCTTGAAAAATCATTGTTGTAATTATACCAACTGGACCTAATCCTGTGCATAAGTCTAGTCAGCGGAAGTTCATCTCTTTCTCCATTCATTAATGCAACCATTTGACTTGATATGTTAGCACTAGCAGAACCTTGTCTAGAAATGAATCAGATTTGTCCGTTTTATGGCCCTTACCGTTTCAAGACTTCATTCAGAACTGGACAGAGGATCGAAACCCATGTGTAATGTCTTGTTACGAATATCTGGAACTCTAAGAATGTGTTTTTGGCTTTAAAGTTGCTAATATGCTTCGCATACAACTGGTGAAATTTGGACTCTACTGAAATTAATATAAGATCTCCAAAGAATGCGCGAGAAATGTTTGGTTATTAGCACACTTGTATCTATATAAAACTACATGCAATCTCCATTTCGACCTCAGTTAAACTCTCTGACCTTGTCCCTGGAGCAATGTTAGGGCAGAGGTATAAGAACTTTAGTGAGAAGATAAGATTGATGGTAATGACTGAAAGAGAAATACCCTCTTTGCACTGAAATTGGTTATTTAAGCCAGTTTTGTCACTGGTGATCACATGCAAATGTTGTCTGACATTAGACATGGAAGCTTAATTTCGAGGAATTATGGTAGATGTAAACTTTGGTGTACATTATCATTGACGTATCCCCTTACGATTAGGGAATCTGTGCAATGATGTGATGTGTGTTTTCAAAATAAATGGTGTAGATCTTGTCATATGGTAGAGTGTAAACTAAAGTGTACATAAAACATGGTTGAATTTTGAGTGTGACTTATGATTCATATTGCAACAGGAGAAATAGGGATGGAATCTTTAGGTACATACAAATGATGGAATTTCAGATTTAACTTTATGCTCTCATAATATTTATATCTGTCAAATTTGTATTAATTGCTAAATAATATATTGAGGTCTTCATGTTTCCCCCCCGAGCAGGGATATTATTTCAGTTCCATATTTTGATATACAGTATTGATTAAAATAGATAAAACTAAAAAATTATTCATTAGAAAATTTTTATGTTTCATTAGAAAATTAAAAAGTTTATTATTATTATTATTTTTTTTTTTTCATTTTATAATTCTTTTCTTCATTTATTTTAACTTCAACTAAGGGTCCAATTGAATTTCGGCGTTTATGATGAAACAAATTAAAGTTCGGTTCGGTGACCATGGTGAGAAAAATAAAATTCAGTGATTATAGTGATAATAAATGAAAACATTGAAGCCCGTCAGTGAAATTAATCCTTCAACCAATTGATTTCCGATGTAAAGCATGTCGAATTTGGGGTTTTACTACGTGTATATATCGAAGCTGACACATGGATGTATATCCTCCTCATAATAGTAGGCCCACGATTTCTTTTATTAGGCATGGCCTCTCATTGTGGTGGGGTGCAGTACAAATAGCAAGGCCCTTAAATTTATGAAGGCAGCTGTGTAAATGGTTTGTGAGATCCAAATTCCGATCTGTGACTGTACGTACCACTGAAACTGGCATATTCCAGCAGCTCACGTGATTAAATGCTCGAACCGATGAACTTGGTCCGTCTTATGTGCTGGGAATTATAAGAATTTACGCACAGAGAGAGATTTTTATTCAGAAAAAAAGTGCTAATTGTTTTTTTTTTTTTTTTTCAACAAAATCAACGGAGAGAAAAATAAAGTTTTCAGAAGCAATTTAACACGTACTTATTAAACAATTAGCCGTTGATAGGATTAGTGATCTAAACCGTACATTTATGCAGCGTTTAGGCGTGGCCTAGACTCGAAGATCAGGAAAAATGTCACGTCTTGTCAATAAGCGCCTAGTGGCATTTTATTAAATTTTTTTTCTTTTTAAATTGTAACGCTCCGAAAATTTTATAGAATAAAATTTTTATTT